>MU160034.1:60904-72814 GCA_015888305.1 Antheraea pernyi
CCTGCTGAAACTAGTAATAGCTACAGCGTGGCTCTACCACCTTCGAAGCGTGGTTCTACCACCTCCTATCTATCATCTATCTTATATCTAATTACGTCTATAGATATTTAATTTTTACTATAAATACTCAACATATTATGTTGGTTAACGTTTTATTCTTTCTTACTATTACTGCACCTTTACAAATTTCTCATGGTCTTTAACCTGCAGTATATTATTCGAACGAGTGTTTGTTATTGTAATAATTGCGTTTTCAGTCTTAAGGGAATAGTTACCTAATTACCGTGAATAGGTATTTAGCTCTATGAAAAATTATTAGTTGTGTTTATTAATTGTTTACCTATGGATCTAACAACATTTATCACAGTATATGGCTACAGTACACATAACAAATTCAAGTTTAGTGTTGTGTAGAGCTGAGCGTACGTTGCTTTGATTACACTATAGTGGATACCCGTCACAGTCACAATGAGCTTTAGATTGACTTGCATTAACCCTGTTCTTCTAAGCAACATGTTAGTGTGTCACTACACTACATTTTTCTGTGACATCGCTATTGCTGATAGCTTAAACTGAAATATAAATATGAGCAACTATAATTAATATTTTTACTAACTACGACCGTAAACTGATTGTAGTGTAAGTTTACGCAAGTTAGTGTCGGTAACACTTCGTGTATTACTATATCCTAGTGGGCGGCCAGTGGTCGACATTCGACCATAGTTCATTGATTTTTTTAAGTTTGCATTTTATTAGGGTTAATATCATTGTTGAATGTAGAATGAAAAAGGGTAATTGGAACGTAAGAGTAAAATAATACATACAGTCGAGTATAGCAACCTCCTTCACAACCTTTTTTGAAGTCCTTTATTGACAGATGTCAAAATGTCTTTTTTATTTACATGTGTGTATATGTTATGTAAAATTGAAGCAGTAGTGTGAGTAATGCATATTTTAATTAATTTAATGTACTTCTAATGCATTTTTTTATAAAATAAATAGCTTTCTGCACTTCTCCTCCATATAAACTTTAACTATGCCAAATTTCACGTTCATCCGTTCGCCCAATTCCGTTAAATAGGGATACAAAGTTTAGGCGTCACGTATTAATATATATGTTACTATATATACTTTTCTTTAGCAACTAGCATGTCTCAAAGAAACGCAAGGCAAGTCGCAGTGTAAATGCTTGTTTTGTCAATCGTATTGGAAACCGCTATAAAATCAGAAAAAAATAATAGTTTCATCAAAAAAAATTACCATGTTCTCATGCAAAATAAATTGGAAAGTTATCGAGTTTAATTCTGTCTACTCAAGCTGCCGTCAGTTCGCGCTCGCGGCGACACAGCGGAAGCGAATCTCGATGTTTTGTAATGGAGCTTTTTAAAATGGAAGTCGAACTTTCGTCAGACACTTTTAGCCTCGCCGAAGATACATTTAAGCTTTTTAACTTTTCCACTCCACTAATGTATCCCACACTTTCATACGATAGTAGTGGAGGTATCGGATTAGATTGTTTTTCTTTCCAGACCAAAAAAGCGGATATCCTGTGCTTTGTATACAAGTTGATTTTTTTTCTCTTAACATTCTTTCATGGATACTTATCTACATTATTTAAAGCTTTTCTGTCATAAAAGTTCTTTTTTTATTTATTCAATTAATTTTTAAATATATTGTCTACTTACTATATACACTTTTCTTTAGAAACTAGCATGTCTCAAAGAAACGCCAGGAAAGTCGCAGTGTAAATGCTTGTTTCGTCAATCGTGTTGGAAACCGCTATAAAATCTGAAAAAAATAATAGTTTCATTAAAAAAATTACCGTGTTCTCATGCAAAATAAATTGGAAAGTTATCGAGTTTAATTCTGTCTACTCAAGCTGCCGTCAGTTCGCGCTCGCGGCGACACAGCGGAAGCGAATCTCGATGTTTTGTAATGGAGCTTTTTAAAATGGAAGTCGAACTTTTGTCAGACACTTTTAGCCTCGCCGAAGATACATTTAAGCTTTTTAACTTTTCCACTCCACTAATGTATCCCACACTTTCATACGATAGTAGTGGAGGTATCGGATTAGATTGTTTTTCTTTCCAGACCAAAAAAGCGGATATCCTGTGCTTTGTATACAAGTTGATTTTTTTTCTCTTAACATTCTTTCATGGATACTTATCTACATTATTTAAAGCTTTTCTGTCATAAAAGTTCTTTTTTTATTTATTCAATTAATTTTTAAATATATTGTCTACCATATATTACGCACAAACGGCCTAGCCACTTCTCTGGACAGCATTAATACTGCATTTCAAATCCATCCTTAGAGCCCCGTACTATAGCACCCTTAGTTATGTGATGCAGAGATAGCCCGAAATATATTAATATTTAAAAATAAATTTAGTTTACAATAAGGCGGTATACAAGTAGAGAATAGAAAAAAAAACATTCCATTAAAAAAAAGTCCTTGTGTGTCTAATTCAAAGATAACCTATATCGATCACAGATACAGATTATGAATCTCATTCGGTTTCTCAAACGTTATTAGATATGAACCATTTTATACAATAAATACGTTATTTAGATGCTTAAAATGCTATATAATAATAATATCCGGAGAGATAAAAGCAAAAACTTTATCTAATATTAGATTACAAAGTATCTTTAAATAAGTACTATTCATTCTTTTGTAACAAATTACATCAATCTCTCAAAATCAATAAGCGTTTGTAGCTAATGTAAGCGCTTAACGAGCCGCGAGCGGGACTCCTGAGCGGATCAGCAAATGGAGTGCTTCATGCATAATGTAGCGCTAGCTGAGTGTTGTTTTGAAAAGTGTTCTGAATTTGTTATTTTCGTCACACCAGGTGATGCCCAGGCACCTCATGAAACATTTAACAACATATTGATGTACATAAGGCTTCGATATTTCAATTATTTATTTCGTAACTACCCATCTGATTACTGCTCGCGTAAGACAACATATATTAACTAACTTATGTCATAAATCTTATTTCTTACAACACATACTTTTCAGGCATTATTTGCAACATCTTCTATATATATAATAAGAATGTAGATATGACGTGTCTGTACTTTTTCGATTTTCGTGAAATACATTATTGCAGGTGTCTAGGAATAAGTAATAGAATACATTTCAATCATTTTTAGAAATGTCTGTCTGCCTGTCTCTCTGTCTGTCTGTTTGTATGAACACGCATCACTGCTAAAGTACTTGGTTGACAATAAAACTTTATATAAGAAAACCATAAAGCATATCCTCGGGAGTAACGTAGTATTTGTTTCATTAAAATCGGTCAACTCTATCAAAAGTTATTGTAATGTTAATGGCGCCGCGACTTAAGTATGAGAGAAAAGTAGATAAGCAAATGGACTAAATACATTCAGATGACTTTATTAGTCATTGTTTTGTACATCACGTTCCACGTGGACGAAGTCGGGGGCACAGCTAGTTTGCAATATATTTCCTATTAATGTCTAATAAATAATCACTTTGTTTCAAAGTTAGTTAGTTCACTATTTATAACAATAACTTAAAAATACCAGACGCTTGATTTATTTTATGACAAAAAAATATTGTAAGATAGCTTAGATAGCTTAATCAATTCTGATCTGGCTTGAAAAATGTCTTTAAATAGGAAATTATTTTGCAATAACGAAATACTTAACGTAGTTTACTGATATTTTTCGGTAAAAGAGGTCACCAACTGCTTTGCGATGTTATCTAGTAAAGTTTTAAAATAACTTGGAATTCAGGTTCTGTGCTATCATTTCCAATTTACTTCATGTGTACACAGTGGCTCAATTATATCGCATACATTTTGTTATATAAATATGGCTAAATAGGTAAAATATCGCTACTTTATGAATTAAGAAATTGGTTGGCTGTAATTTAAAATATTTAAAAGTAATACTATCGGTTAGATCACAATGTGGCGTGAAATGAATGTCACATGAGTTAGTATACTTCGTGTGTGTTTTTTAAATCATAAATGATAAATTGAATGTCATAACAATTTCTTATATTAAACAATGTGTGTAATCAACAGCTAAAAAAACTAAAAGTGGATTTGATAAAGTGCAGTTGGATATAAATTTGAGTTTTGACTGTATATCTACAGCGAGATTTAGATGCTTTTCAACTTGAAGGTAGCAAACCAGGCTTAGAAGAAGTTCTGCCACTGTGTTATGTCATCGTCACGATGTTTTCTTTCACCAAAATAAGCCGGAGATTTTATTTTTTTATTGTGGCACGGCAAAGTGACTGCACTATGCCTGGTAGTAAGCACAGTTCAATCCAAAAACAATGGTGACTACCGAGAGAGAAATTATCAATGGCCGGGCGCGGTTGTCGTGCCGGCAAGCGAAAAGCTGGATATGCACAGGCTGATGCCGAAAGCGGAAGTGAATCACTATGACTGGCTTTTTCGCTATATACATGGTAGTTGCGGCCCAGTCAGGCTGTAAAACCCTACCTCCCCGCTTTCGCCATTGCCTCGTTCGTTATTCAGCAGGGTCCATCACGTGCAGGTGAGGTTGGCTTGGGTGTCTCAAGTCTTCTGATGTCATAACATGTCATAACCTATCATAATAGGTTTCGAACTGGCGTCAATTATCGCGATGTCTAAACATGCTAACTATCCCATCCATCCTACCATACAAAGTCAAAGTGGAGTATTACTAAGTTGTCACTATTATGAATAAGAAATGCAAACGAATATCTGTTAGAATTGTAGAACACCAGCAGTTTCGATATTTTTATGTATCATAAACAAAAATTGTTCAATTGAACCAAAATACCAATATAGTATGGATGACTATAAACAATGGCATAATTTACTAATTGTAATCCCTTTGTGTGCTGTCACTTTGATAACGAGGGTCATCAAGACAAAAAGCATCTATCAGATTTTTTAAAGTTTGATTTTACAATCATTTTGATTTTTCAGTATTGGTGTTCGTGCATATATAATTCATTCGTTTCCTTTATTATACCTTTCTCTCGTTTTCAAAAATATTTGTAACAATTCTTAGACTTTATCAATATTAGAATGACATACTTCCTTATTCACAGTTGCATTAAAAAATTCGACAAATTGAGAGTGAAATAAAACTTTAAATCTTCTTTTTTATAAAAATTAAATATTAGTTAAACAATGATGATATTATAATAATGAAAAATCTATAGTTAATCGGCTTAGCGATTTTAAACGTGTGTGTTCAATATTTTTTTAAATCATAAATGATAAATTGAATGTCATAACAATTTCTTATATTAAACGATGTGTGTAATCATCAGTTAAAAAAACCTAAAAGTGGATTTGATAAAGTGCAGTTGGATATAAAGTTGAATTTTGACTATATGTCTGCAATCTGCATCGAGATTTAGATACTTTTCAACTTGAAATTATTAGGTAGTCAACCACGCTTAGAAGAAGTCCTGTCACCATGCTATGTCATCGTCACGGTGTTTTCTTTCACCAAAAGCTCCGGCTTATTTGCAAGGATTCGAATATTCGATAGGGGTGTAAGGGGTGTACATCGTAAGACTTGAGACACCCAAGTCAACCTCACCTGCACGTGGTGCACCCTGCTGAATAACGAACGAGCCAATGGCGAAAGCAGGGGGGTGGTAGGGTTTCTCAGCCTGACTGGCTCGCAACCACCATGTATATGGCGAAAAAGCCCGTAATAGTGATTCGCTTCTGCGGGTCGCGCTGTTCAATGGCCTTCTAACTATATATTTAATGCAAAATTTGAAAAAAAAAATAGATGCACAGACAGACCAAAGATTTATTAATATAGGTATTATACTATAATATAGTAATATGCTAGAGGGCCCGGCTGATGTTGTCCCGCCCTGATAATAAAAAACCTTGGCTGGCGCCAATCAACGCGATCAAACACGCTAACTATCAACCATCCATCCTACCATAGTCATACAACGTCATAGTGGAGTATTACTAAGTTGCCACTATTATGAATAACAAATGCAAACGAATATCTGTTAGAATTGTAGAACACCAGCAGTTTCGATATTTTTATGTATCATAAACAAAAATTGTTCAATTGAACCAAAATACCAATATAGTATGGATGACTATAAACAATGGCATAATTTACTAATTGTAATCCCTTTGTGTGCTGTCACTTTGATAACGAGGGTCATCAAGACAAAAAGCATCTATCAGATTTTTTAAAGTTTGATTTTACAATCATTTTGATTTTTCAGTATTGGTGTTCGTGCATATATAATTCATTCGTTTCCTTTATTATACCTTTCTCTCGTTTTCAAAAATATTTGTAACAATTCTTAGACTTTATCAATATTAGAATGACATACTTCCTTATTCACAGTTGCATTAAAAAATTCGACAAATTGAGAGTGAAATAAAACTTTAAATCTTCTTTTTTATAAAAATTAAATATTAGTTAAACAATGATGATATTATAATAATGAAAAATCTATAGTTAATCGGCTTAGCGATTTTAAAGTTACGCCGAGAGAGATAAACAAACAAGAAAAATTGTATCTTCATATTCCTGTTCAATGGCTTTCTAACTATATATTTAATGCAAAATTTGAAAAAAAAAATAGATGCACAGACAGACCAAAGATTTATTAATATAGGTATTATACTATAATATAGTAATATGCTAGAGGGCCCGGCTGATGTTGTCCCGCCCTGATAATAAAAAACCTTGGCAAATTATATACCTTCCTCATGAATCACTGTGTCTACTGGTAAAAATCTCTCTTTAATGGTGGTAGAGCCACGCTGAAATTATTACTGGTTTCAGCATGAATGGGTCAGCTCGTCCAGGGTAGTACCACCCTCTCATAGAAAACCGACGCGAAGTAACAGTGCTTGCATTGTTGCGTTTCGTTCGGTCAGTGAGAGCACCGGAGGCCCACCTCCCTTCAGCTCTTCTCTTTCCTCTCCATCTCCCTCCCCTAAGCCCCCCAAGGGTGACAACGCACTTGCGACTCCTCTGGTGTTGTTAGCGTCCATGGACGGTGGTGATCACTTAACATCAGGTGACCCACCTGTTCGTTTGCCACATATGACATAAAAAAAAACCGCAAGAAAATCCGTTCAGTTGTTTTTAAGTTTATCGCGAACAGACAGACAGACGTTGCAGAGGACTTTGTCTTCTATGTAATGATAACATAGTACACTACATTTATTAACGTAGCGTTGTTGGCAACTCGACCTTTGAAATAAAAATTATTCCTTCTGAGTTAAGTAAATACGTATCTAACATTATTAAATGATAACACAGAGTGTTCAATATATTTCATGCAAAATTTCGAAAAAAATAGATGAACAGACAGAACTACAGATTTATTAATATAGGTATTATACTATAATATAGTAATCGGTTGACATTGTCCCGCCCTGATAATAAAAAACCTTGGCAAATTATATACCTTCCTCATTAATCACTGTATCTATTGGTTAAAACCGCAGGGTAATCAGTTCAGTAGTTTTTAAGTTTATCGTGAACAGACAGATGTGGCAGAAGACTTTGTTTTATACTATGTAATGATATAACTCTACATTGATTAATGTAGCGTTATTGGTAACTCGACCTTTGGAATAAAAATTATTCCTTCGGAGTTAAGTGAATACGTATCTAACATTATTAAATGATAACACAGATAACCGGCACCTCAGAATTAATTAATCCACTCAGAGATTGCATCTAAGAGCCCTGTTGCCCCCGCGCACTCGTACCTCGCCCGGGGTCGATCCGTTTCCAGCCACTTAAACTTCACGCGCCGCGCGCTAGCTTCCGTTTTAATTACAAAATTAATTCAAAACGTAATTAAAGTTAACAATAAGGCAGCAAACAATTGAAGTTATTTATATCAGTTTATGTTCTATTGTAGCAAGCGCTGTTCCGTTAGACTTGTGATTTAGTTGACAACGAATACATTATAGGATTGTGCATGAGTAAGTTATTTTAAAAGTTTTGTTAGTATGTATCGCATCGGTCCAAATAGTTCCTAAGATTTCGGTAAAAGAAAACATCGTGGTTAAAGCATAAGAAGGTAGTCCCGGATCTAGAGCCGCCCCGGGTGCAGTTTCAGGGCCCCCAAATTATAATATTATAAGACATGATTAAAAACAAAAAACTTGTTCCACAAATCGTCTAGCATACGGAAACCTGGTTAGCTTCCCCACTGATGGTAAGTGACCATCACCATCCATAAACACTAGCAACACCAGCAGAGTTGCAAATACGTTGCGTTTTTGTGATTTCCAATATATCGATTTTTATAAAAATATGGGTATCAGGCTTCGATGTATCGATAAATAATTGTGCTACTTCCATAGACCGTTATATATCTGCTTTATTGAAAAAACCCATTGTAAGTCCACTTAACATTGATTTACAGGTTTTAATCGAGTATATTTGTACAATTTATACCATAATTATTTTAAAATGTCCCATTACAGCTTTAAGGGCCACTTGCACAAACGTTATTCGATTATATTGATCTTAATTCCTATCATTATTGTTTTATCTAAATAAGATAATTATTATATGACATGATTAAAAACAAAAAACTTGTTCCACAAATCGCCTAGCATACGGAAACCTGGTTAGCTTCCCCACTACTTGCCAGATATTTATTTATATCATAAGAGGCAAACTGTCAAGGCCTGTCTTGGAGGAAGGGAATGGGAGGTGTGCCTTAGGCGCTCTCACTAGGGCTGTTGATATTTTAAAAATATCGGATTTTTGATACATCGATTTTTATAAAAATATGGGTATCGGGCTTAGATGTATCGATAAATAATTGCGCTATTTCGATAGAGCGTTATATACATAACGATATCGGTTTCATTTAAAAAAACCATTGTAAGTCCGCTTAACATTGATTTACAGGTTTTAATCCAGTATATTTGTACAATTTATACCATAAATATTTTAAAATGTCCCATTACAGCTTTAAGGGCCACTTGTACAAACGTTATTCAATTATATTGATCTTAATTCCTATCATTATTGTTTTATCTAAATAAGATAATTATATGTACTAATATTTTTCAGTCCATTAGTAACCAAATTGTTTAAGTAGTGGTAGTCTATCGGTTTGACCGGTGGAATATCATTTCGATGTCTGCAGGTTCGAACCCCGGCATGTATCAACAAATTCTTCAAAATTCGCGTACATTTACTATTTTAAATTGGTAACATTATCGGCTGACGTCGAGGGAAACCTGAACCTGATAAATGTTCTTGTAACTACTATATGTGAGGAAAACAGTTTCTAAGAGTGGTAGAGCCACGCTGAAGCTATTATTGGTTTCGGCATGAATGGGTCGGCTCGTCTGGGGTAGTACCACCCTCTCATAGAAAACGGACGTGAAGTAACAGTGCTTGCATTGTTGCGTTTCGTTCGGTCAGTGAGAGCGCCAGAGGCCCACCTCCCTACACCTCTCCTCTCCCCCTCACTCCCTTCCCCCAAACACAGGCTGGCAACGCACTTTCGACTCCCCCGGTGTTGTTAGTGTCTATGGACGGTGGTGATCACTTAAAATCAGGTGACCCACAAGTTCGTTTGCCAATTAAGACATAAAAAAAAACATACAACTGTGAATATCTCAGAGTTTGAAATCGCCAATACGTCGTGGGTCGATGTGGTGATTATGCTCATACCTTCTTTCGGGAAGAGGCCTATGACCCTGCAGTGGGTCTCTTACAGGCTGATGATGATGATGAATAATATTCAGTAAGAGTTTTTAAAATTGTAGTCCGGCGAAGCTGTTAAGACCTTGATAGGTGAATAGCGAAATCAGTTCGAAAAAAAAAAATTAAAATTCTCATTACTTTATATATTCAGCCGTTTCACTGCTAAGATTACTATTACTAGCCTGCTCCAAATTACGATACCTCAGTCATTGATTCAAACGATATATCGATATTTTATCAACAGTCTTACCTCTCACTGTACAAACGAAACGGAACAATGCAAGCACTATTAATACACGTCGGCTTAGATAAGATGAACTTGTGCATCAGTGCACTAGAAACTTGTGGATTCGATATACCGATTTGAGAGTTGCTGTGTTAACAATTTTGACTGAAATTGTGTGAATTTTCCTAAACATAATTTGTCTTAAACTTTACAGGACACCACTATCAACTTTCTGCCCCGGTTTGAAAAATCATAGATCCAAGGCTGGAAAGGTGGTAGAGCTTTTCCCAGAGCCCGGTTTATTTAGCTTTAACCCTCATGTAGAAAATCTGTTGCCAAGTCTCTATAGGTGTGTTCCAGTAGCTTCACTTGAAAACCAGGTATCTAGGACAGTGTTTTTCAAACTTTTCCTGACACGGCCCCATTTAGCATGAAGAAATATTTCGCGAACCCCATACCCGATGCTTTTCTTTCATGTATTTTATTTTGTGACAAATATTCGATATAACATATTTATTCATTTTCATAATTAGGGTTCGGATAAATACATAAGAGTACTCTTAAGTTTTTTTTTTATATTCTGTTTATTTAATACAAATCATATGTACTTTAGTTAACATTTTTCTTAATATAGTTTTCAAAACTTCATTGTTTTTTTTACTGCGGTAGCTTTCCCAAACTTTTGCAACTCCGATATAGAAGCGTCGCGACCCACACTTTGAGAAACACTGATCTAGAGGCTTAGGGTGTTTACCATCTGAGATCACATCGTTACGTAACGGCATGTAAGATTTTGGTGAAACGTTAATACCTATACAATAATTTAAAAAATCTTATACAATATTTACAATCCAGTAGATTGCAGTATGTTCCTGGACTATTATCAATCTGAAATCAATTGTAATCAAAGGGTAAAGGGCGTCAAATCAGTAGAAGTCCCAACGCTGCCTCATCCATTCAATGTCACTACACAGGCAATAAAGCTCTGTTGAAAAGCACTCAACGCGATTGATTCAGACCATTTACCATTCTACATATAAACAATCCATTCCATTATGGTAAATTATAAAACCTTTTAGCAAATCGAAATCGAAGAAAAAGGATCAGTTTTCATTTACATTATTAAATTGTTAGGTACTATTTTAAGATTAAGAAAATGTAGCTTCACTTGAAAACCAGGTATCTAGGACAGTGTTTTTCAAACTTTTCCTGACACGGCCCCATTTAGCATGAAGAAATATTTCGCGAACCCCATACCCGATGCTTTTCTTTCATGTATTTTATTTTGTGACAAATATTCGATTTAACATATTTATTCATTTTCATAATTAGGGTTCGGATAAATACATAAGAGTACTCTTAAGTTTTTTTTATATTCTGTTTATTTAATACAAATCATATGTCCCTTAAGTTAACATTTTTCCTAATTAGTTTTTAAAACTTCATTGTTTTTTTACTGCGGTAGCTTTCCCAAACTTTTGCAACTCCGAAATAGAAGCTTCGTGACACATGGGGGTCGCGACCCACACTTTGAAAAACACCGATCTAGAGGCTTAGGGTGTTTACCTTCTTAGATTACATCGTTACGTAACGGCATGTAAGATTTTGGTGAAACGTTAATACCTATACAATAATTTTAAAAATCTTATACAATATTTACAATCCAGTAGATTGCAATATGTTCCTGGACTATTATCAATCTGAAATCAATTGTAATCAAAGGGTAAAGGGCGTCAAATCAGTAGAAGTCCCAACGCTGCCTCATCCATTCAATGTCACTACACAGGCAATAAAGCTCTGTTGAAAAGCACTCAACGCGATTGATTCAGACCATTTACCATTCTACATATAAACAATCCATTCCATTATGGTAAATTATAAAACCTTTTAGCAAATCGAAATCGAAGAAAAAGGATCAGTTTTCATTTACATTATTAAATTGTTAGGTACTATTTTAAGATTAAGAAAAT
>MU160034.1:73316-88773 GCA_015888305.1 Antheraea pernyi
AAAAAGGGTAATTGGAACGTAAGAGTAAAATAATACATACAGTCGAGCATACCAACCTCCTTCACAACCTTTTTTGATGTCCTTTATTGACAGATGTCAAAATGTCTTTTTTATTTACATGGTGTATATGTTGTATAAAATTGAAGCAGTAGTGTGAGTAATGCATATTTTAATTAATTTAATGTACTTCTAATGCATTTTATATAAAATAAATAGCTTTCTGCACTTGTCCTCTATATAAACTTTAACTATGCCAAATTTCACGTTCATCCGTTCGCCCAATTCCGTTAAAAAGGGATACAAAGTTTAGGCTTCACGTAATAATGATGATGATGACGATGATATTTATATTCATAAACTTAAAAATCATCCTGAAATGTTTAAAATTACGCCATCATAGAGTAAATAAGAAAATAGAACTGCGAGGAATACACAGCATCAGATGCCCGCAAACAATCGTCTGAGTAGTGTGTAGTGAGTAATTCACGTCGCACGTTCGCACATTTCTCTCAAAAATGGGCACAAAGTTTTGGCTTCACTTATTAATATATATGATATTTATTTCATATTCATAAACTTAAAAATCATCCTGAATTTTATTAAATTTTACGCCATTATAGAGAAAATAAGAAAATAGAACTCAGAGGAATACACAGCATCAGATGCCCGCAAACAATCGTCTGTCTGTCTGTTATAATCTATAACATATATGCGTTGCCGCACTATGTTCGACTACAAAAATGTAAAAAATTTAATATCATGCAATATTTGTAAAAGCCGGCATTAATTATTATCTCTAATATTTGATATGATTGTTACTCCGTTTGATGAAATTGATATTTATATGGATTTAAAACTGTTAGATTCTTAGGGCTCCATAATGAGTTCATTAATGTAAAACCTATTCTTTTAAATAATTTATGACTCGCATACCAAACAATTCGTTCTCGACTCGGGCAATGTTAGAGAGATTCGATGTGTCAATATCTTCTCCATAAAACCACATAACATCGATATAGTTAATGAAACAAAAAACTCCTCTGGTACGCCTAGATGCAGAATTGCAGGTTCTTAAATAATGTTTAAGGACGAATCTCCGTCCATAATGAGTTCATTAATTTAAAACCTATTCTTTTAAATTATTTACCTACGACTCATATACCAAACAATTCGCTCTCGATTCAGACAATGTTAGAGAGAATCGATGTGACACTATCTTCTCTATATAACCACATAACATCGATATAGTTTATGAAACAAAAAACTTCTCTGGTACATCTACATGCAGAATTGCAGGTTCTTAAATAATGTTTAAGGACGAATCTCCTTGATAGCCAAAACCTTTGGTTGCCTCTTATTTCACAACTTGTGTTAGTTAAGGTCTTTAAATAATGAAAGCAGACTGATTTCACACGATCGTTTAAAAAAGTAGGACTTCACACTGGAGCCATCGTATAGAACCGTGATTACGCTCAGAGATACAAAGGTAGCCAAAGATATTTTTTTACATGTACATTACCGTCTGTAATCGATTTGATCAAAACAGGTGGTGGTAAAAACCTCAGTTATAAAAATCAGCACAGGCTAGGTCACAATTAGCAACCTCTTTACAATTTTTAAAATTTGTGACTAAGTGGCGTCAGGTTCATCCACTCTTTTAAATATATTACCTACCTTTGTGGTACTGTGAAAAGATTCAAGTCAAAATATTTAATATATTCTAGAACTGAGTCGCTCGTTTCGAGGATTTTAGTCGAAACCAAGTATTCGTCAGTATTCATTAAAATCCACTCTATCAAAAGTTATAGTAATTTTAATGACGACGCGGCGTAAGTATGAGAGAAAAGTAGATAATTAAATGGACTTAATACATTCAGATGACTTTATTAATCATTGTTTTTTACATAAGGTTCCATGCGAACGAAGTTGCGGGCACGGCTAGTATTTAAATAATAGTGCATGTAGTATTAAATGTATTATCATTATATTGTATAAAACAAGTCCCCACCGCGTCTGTCTGTTTGTTCCCGGAAAACTCAAAAACTACAGATCGGATTTTCATGCGGTTTTCGCTAGTGGATAAAGTGATTCATGAGGAAGATTTCGGTATATCATTTGTGAAGGATTGTTTTATAATCAGGGCGGGACAATGTCTGCCCTGCTCGCTTATGTCTCATTGCACCTGCATCCTGCCCCAAAAAATGTTACGTAATTTATGGATGGTCCGTAATTAATATACTTCGTTAGTTTATTCAGTCAATACTATACATTTCTTACTATATGTGCTTTTGCATTGCCTCATAGATCAGATTTTTAAGCAAAAACATTTCTCATGTCTCGGTCGTCATTTTCTATTATTGATTTTATATACTCGTATGGATTTTATATTTCATATCTTGGCTTTACAATCAAACATGCACTTTAAATATTTAAAGTAGATAGACACTCTTTTACAATACTTCTATAACACAGCACTATTTATTTGAACGCCATCTATATGGCTGAGTAAGTATTTAGCGATATAGACCTAATTACTGCCAATAGTTTTAACCATAAACTTAATACATGGAGGCTAAACATGGAGTAGAGATTGTTAAGAAAATGTTTTTGTGTATAAATTGTGTCCCTTAAATGTATCAAGTTTAGATAGCGCTGTTAGAGTTATAGGGTGAGATTTGAAGGAATGCGCTAATAATGTTACTTATTTAATCATATAGCTAAATACAGTATTCATTATTTATTATCGTTGATTAATTGATTACTCTATTTCTCGGGGCGAGGTTCAATTTATGAGGAACAGTGCAGTGGCCAAAAATTTGTTACTTTTTAGCACCACCCGGGGAGCACGTCCAGGAAAATGATAGGTATACTTCCTGCGGACGCGAGTAACATCATTTTATAATTTATATACATGACGACAGTTTAAAAACAACACTGAAGTTGTTTCTTTCACTTTTTCCTTTTTACGATCATACTTAGTTTTATATACAATAATAATTTCAACTAATAGTCTAGTCAACAAGTTCAAAAACGTGATAAATAGAGATAAAGGTCCTAAAAATAAGAGCGATAGCTCATTCGATTCGGAACCACCTCTAGAAAAATGTTTTTGAAGGATTTTGGGGCAGGTAAAAAATTGCAATTGTTATTAACAAAATAAGATGAAAAAAAATGATATATGGTTTTTCGTTAATAACTCAATTTTTTTTTAAATTTCCGATAAAAAAGTCTAGACTCCCGAAACTCTATCTCCATTATTTATAATTTTAATTTGACGTTGAAAATAGGGCTCCGCGCTGCTGTTACGGCATGCGCGCGCTGCCGCTAAAGAGATAATAAAGAAATAATTTTTTTATAACATAAAATGTCATTTTAAAAATTTGAAAAAATTCTTGTAGCTTCTGAACACTTGAATGAATCGAGCCCTGTAGAAAAACTTTTATCACCATTTTTCAAAAAGTTATTCAATTGTTAATTAACAAATTTTTTCCCAATCTCCGTTGGCATAAATAATGGGATAAAAGGTATAAATAATTGGCCTATAAATTTTAAACTTCGTGGAGCCCTTGCGGTATATATACTTCATAAGATCCTGCGATAAAAGTTCATAAAAATTCATTAATTTGTTAATCATGATTTTTTATAACTATCGCAAAATGAAATATCTAAAAATTGTTACGTTTAACACTTCTCTTCCGTGCCATGAGAAGTTTAACTTCAAATTAGTTTTTTAATATAACATATGGAACTTTATGTTTTGCAATATATCGAACATAAATATAAGATTTGTTATTATAGAGTAAATAGCTATATTTCATTAGTCGACACTAAAGTAAAAGGAAGAAAAATAAAAACATCTAATTAGAAACAGAATTAGTGTTAGAATAGGAAAGTAAGTACTTTAATTTCAATAAATAATTCTCAATATTTTTTACTGGAAACTTCAAGGAAGAGCATTTTATTTCAATTTTATCGTTAAACCTGCTTGTTTACTGGAATACAAATGCTGTAGATGGTGCACGACTGGTTACTTACTATAAATAAATATTTGTAGACAGCATTGTACAACTTTGATAACTCTAATTTATAATTTCATAATACTTCTAAAGGGATTTTATGCAATTAACTAAGTGGTGGCCTCTAATATGCAGATAACTAATAACAGTAGCGTAGCGCCCGCTCAAGGAGAGGGTTACCCGTGAGTTTCTCAGGCTCGACGCCAGAATTTAAGGGTCAGCTGTCATTCCGTAAAAAATTATATAGATAACAATCTATACATATAATAAAAATGAAGTGTCTGTATGTCATATCAGAATAACATTTTTTTACTGATAGGGTATGAAAAAATACACGCTACTATGTGTTCTTAGCATACTTATACATACAAAATTACATACATATAAAATATTTGCAAAGGATTAGATATGAAAATGAACAAATAATAAAAATTTAATCATTAGTGAGGTAACAAAATAACAGTAAAAACTAGAAATGGACAATAGTAGCCGAATAATAGAGTAATAGACAAAGCTAGAATATTAATTAACAGTTCGCTACATCATGTACTTCTATTTTCTTTTTGGCAAACAGTCTTCTAGTAGACTATTACTGCCATTGTCAAGTGAGTAACATTATAAGTTTCTTGATATCATTTCCATTAACTAACAAGATGCATGCTCTACGGCTTTCCGATCACCGATTCACGATTATTTCCGATCCACCTCACTTGTGCACAATAACCAAACTATATTACATAAAGCACCAACATTACACAATATAAAACCAAATAACACAAGTTTATGGATAAAATATAAAGACCACTACATGGCATTCTAAGATCCCGCCAAATACTCTCATCATGTACTTGTAAGTTATAATAAATACAAATAACATTTAATCGCCTGGTTGGTGACTTTTGGGTGATCGCGTACTTTTTGAGGTGTAAGGGGTGTCGAATAACGTCTAAGACTTGAGACACCCAAGCCAACCTCACCTGCACGTAGTGCACCCTGCTGAATAACGAACGAGACAATGGCGAAAGCGGGGTGGGAGTGTTCTATAGCCTGACTGGGTCGCAACCACCATGTATATGGCGAAAAAGCCCGTCATAGTGATTCGCTTCTGCGGGTCGCGTTTCGGGATCAGCCTGTGCACGTCCAGCTTTTTGGCAGGCCGGCATGACAGCGGTGACCGGCGATGGATAGTGTGTCACTCGGTGGTCGCCATTTTTTTTTGGATTGTACTGTGCTTACCATCAGGCACAGTGCAGTCGTTTTTCCGTGTTACAATAAAAAAAAAAGTGTGTTTCTATCTGTGGATTTGTATATCTTGTAGCATATATTATGCAGATATTGTGCGTGTTACGCATATATGTGTTATTGTAAATAAAATACATTCATAATAAATAAATAATTTGTAATAAACAACGCCACGTTGTTTTTTAACATCATTTTTCGAAGTGGATGGGTTTCGTAATAGTAACAAATATAAACAAAAAAAGTAAAAGAACGAAAATAGCGATAAAATGTAATAAATAACAACAAACTATTCTGAATGCGACTGTACTGCAACTAGTAATGACAGGACATGTGTCAACGTGCTGCAATAGGGACGAGGTACGAGCGCGAGCGAGCCTGCTCCCCTTTTACCTCGGTTGCGTCCCTCTGATACCTAAATTCGTGTTCTGCGCATCTACTTCAGAGCGGTTAAAAAGTTTGACGCAGATTATACTATCTTGTGTCTATACCACAATTATCTGCTGCATTAGTTCTAAAAATGTTTTCGAAGTCCCCATTTAAAATAACATTTTCAATGTTTTTGGTATGTGGGATGTAAAAAATTCTTTGTTGAAAAAAATTCTTATTTGTTTAAACATGCAAACATCTTCTCAGTCAGAATTGTAAGAATATGGTGTATCACAATTATTTATTAAAAGCGCTTCACAAGCCCCTTCAAAAGAAACACAATCTGGGGATACATTACTGTTATTTTTTCTATAACTAACAATTACATACACATACAATTCGAATATTGCCAAAAAAGTTTTCTATTCTTGTCCTAGTTCTATTTTATTCTTGTCCTGGTCTTGTCAGAATGCTGTCAAATAAATACATACGTATTTTGTAAGATACCACCGATATGTATCATACCGTCTACACTTTTTATGCAATTTTATATAGATGACAGATCTACTATTTTTATTTTATTTCCATCTTTAACTCAACACAATAAAGTAATATTACATACTTAGCATCATATCATAAATTATAATGAAGGGAATTCTTTTTTACCTCACCTTTATAAAATTTACCATTAGGCACCAATGACATTGTAAGTAACAAGACGTAGATACGTTATTTATATGCTATTTTGACAAAGCAAATGGCACAATAACGCACACATACGCGAACTAATATTTGAAACTCTGTGGTGAAATCAAATAGTTATATTTTAGATCTGTCAGTCACAAATAAAAGAATAATCAAACAGATAGACATCTTGCTTTGTTAAAATATATGCCTAAAGATGTATTGACTCACAGATGCTTTATTTGCAACATTGTATAAAATTGATAAAAAAAGTGAATATTTATTGAAAGTTTATAAATGAAAATCAAAACAATTTTATTGTGCAAATTTAATTATATGAATATTGTTAGTGTCATTTTAGACTATTTACATTTTGTAGTTTATTATATATTTTCCGTACATGCAAATTTCCTTTTACTTCAAGAGTTATACAGCAATTATAGATTACATATGCAATAATATTTAATCAAAATAATGGTATTATTTGTAGTTACAATGAAGTAATTAGACACGTAGTGGCCCAGTATCAGAACTTCTTGGAGGGTGTTTTATTACGTGTGATTTAGGAGTCACTAGGGTCTACTAGATACGCTGCCGTTGTTCCTAGTCAATTATTATTAACAATTTTTGTCCATTATTATTAATTCATCAAAGGACACAATTTTTTTTTTTACTTTGTCACTCCTCATAACAAATAAAAAGCTACAATTGAACTATATTCCATCAATGACAATAAGTATGTAGATTCGTAGATATAACAGTGATAGACAAAACAAATGGTATGTATAACATACGTACCGTAATACTGTCATGTCATATTATATTGGAGGAAATACTAAACACTAAATATAAGAAAGTAGGATGACATGAATGCAATTATGGTGGTTCAAGATTACTATTATAATTTTAGTGTTAGATTATTATATTATAGATATAGTGTTAATAGAGTGCGTTGGTTTTTCACGCCCGGTCAGCTATAGCTTCTCTATAAGGCACAAGTTAGGGCATGCATGGAATACTGTTCGCATCTCTGGGATGGTTTTGCATCCTTGATGCACTAGACAGGTTGTAGTATATATATATAGTATATCTTCTTATAGAAGTTTTGCTTGTATAGTTTGTACAATATCTCATAACACACGAGGGCATTTTGACAGTTTTGGGGTATTCAATGAATTGATCAGTACACAAAGTACTCCCGTTACCGCTGACATGATACTGAAGTCACTGTTGGCTATCTAGTCACATTTCGACATGTAGCTCTCGGAGCACATATAACGTAATCATTTTTTTTCTATTAATATGTTCTTTAGTAATTATGTGAGATATTGTAGTTCTCCATATTTTTTGTGAGTTTAATAAAGCATTTAAAAATTGTTCCATTTTAAAATCTTCTCTTTTTTGTCGCCATTTATATCAATATATTTTAAGTCCTTTTTTAGTAAATTATTACGTATACCTTACAAAATATAAGGGATATCATATAAAGAAATAATCATTTTTTTTTTCAAAAATGTAATTTCTCCATTCTCTTCCTTGTTTTAGGTATTTACTTCTAGTGTCTTCAATGAGACTATTCAAAGTGCTTACATTAATTGTACTCCGGTCACATACTGTACAAAAAATTATAAGGCCAGTCTGTTGTACATTTGTAATAACATCTGTGATAACAAACAACAATTGCAATAGATTCCTTACAATTTATCTTAATTCCCTTTATCATAAATACAAGTATGTGGCCAATATATTATTACTATTATAACTCACAAAGCCCATCAGTTTATCAGTTCCTGAACTATAATGCACTTGAATGAAGCATAATTGACATCTCATCAAAGATTTATGTACATAAACGATCTTTTTCATTCATCTCTGAAACAGAGGTTTTTAACTGTTTAAATACTATTTCATTTATATCTGGACCAATCTTCAAATGACTTAAAATAAAATATTTTGATAACATAATATCTCTGGCTTTAAGATTTTTTCGATAATTCAGTATACTGTATCTTAGAGAACATTTTGCCGGTATGATCAATATTTTCTAATTTTTATTGTAGAGGTTGCTCTACTATATTTATTGGCACTAGAAAGTCTTGCTTTTAAGTTTTTACCATTTCAACGAAGCTGAGATACTTTTTTTTTTTAAATTTCGATACTTTTTTTTATTTTTTATTTCTATATTCTGAAATTCTGTAACTGTTATTTGTATACCTTGTCTTGAAGTGTAAACATAGGTAAAATTCTTGTAGCATCTGTAAACATAACAATTATAAACATTAATACAAAGCAATAATATATTACCATAACTTGGCAACAGTAAAAATAATTCCGATTCCACATAAAATAGTTTTTAAAATCATATTATTTAAATTAAATCACAGAAACGCATAGTTGAAAATTAATCTAAACACTTTGTAAATGTCATTGTTTTTTTTACATTATCTCAGTAACTAACAGTTTTTGCAGAAAAATTACCACCATGCAGAGAATAAAAAATGAAAAAATCTACATGTTTAACTCTTTCAGATTAAAAATCATACTAATTTGTAATATAGCAAACACATACATTACTCATTTACGCTTAGAGCTCAGTATATAATTACCTGGGTAATAATATTTTTTGAAGTAGATGGCTCGCTGTTGGTTTGAACTGATATCTAATCAGTGAAATTCTGACCTTTAATCAATGTAGTTTCATCTACTTCTGTGGAACACAATAGATTATAATAATAATTTAAATCTAATAATAATAATTAAATTGAAGGTATAATACTGTAATACACAAACATATAAAAGGTCTATCAGGAAATCCAATTAACACTCTGTGAGCACTGTGACTATTTATCCGAGCAGAGCTTTGTGCTACAATAACTTCGACATAGAAAATGAAAGGCCGATTAACGACGTCTTGCGTTTTATAAGCTGAACTCTCTACTAGGGTGGCCTAGATATTCCGGTCACATATCGGACGTGTTGTAGCAATACCGAAAAAAGAAGTTTAAATCGTTCGAATATCATTTTAGCTTATAAAAATATTATAAAGGTCATATTAAATTACTAAAAATAATTATAAATATAGAAATCATTACAGTACCAAGGTATTACTGTGATAATGCTAGATTATTTAGGTTTTTCTTTATCTAATCTAATATAGAACTTAATAAATTATATACAATTTAGCCTCATGCAATGACGATTATAGTAAAATGAGTAACACAGAAACCTTGCTTTTGAATAAACACCTAGACATGCCAACTTTCATAATGATTGGTCAAAATGTATAGAAGTTTAAAAATTTCAGAGGGAAAAACATATTATTATAAACAATAATTATTACAAAAAAAGTTATATACCATGAATAACAACCGTTTATAATAGAAATTGAATATTCACTTGACATTGGAGAAATAGTGTGCACATTTTGCCATTTTAAAAAGATGAAGAATGGAGGATGCTTAATAGCATAAAAGCTGTGGATATTTATGGAATGTACAAGATATGTGTTACTTTGAATAACATCCGCTTCTAATGGAGATTAAATATGAACCATCATATTTTCTTCAGCAAGTCACTTATTTATTAATGTACTAGAAGAAGCCTATGCCGTGTGGTGCCGATAGAGTAGAATAGCAACATCCCATATCTTCCCATGGGTATCGTAAAAGGCGTTTATGGGAGTGCAAGAGAGTACTGACCCCTTGTATTTTCTCACCTATACTGTACTGTACCATCTGCCTGAGTCCTTCTTCGGTCGTAACGGTCTCCGTTCCACTGGGTCCAGAAGAACAAGGATGGGTATGTGCACCTGTGTCTTGCGTGTACATTTGTGCACCTTAATATATCCTGCACATCTGATCGCTTCTACTACTGGACTCTGAGTATATAAGTTTAGGGCTCAAAGTGGTTGCCATGGCCAAAACCGGTCGGAACAATCATCATCATCACTATCATCAGAAAAAGCATAGTTGTGTTCACTTCATACTACAATACTATGATTCAAGCGCGCCTGAAAATAAGTTAGTATTGTTTCTTATACTACACTGGCTGTGCCTATCAGTATACACAGGAGTGATCAATATGTGAACATTATTATTTATTTACACATTATACATTAAATACGCAATGGCGACTTAATGCCGAAGGTATTCTGTACCAGTCAATCATTACTTATATACTTAATAGCATAAAAAACTGTAGATATATAGGGGATGTACTAAGTATGTATTACCTTGAATAACATTGGCTTCTAAAGGAGTTTGAATGCGCAATATCGTATTCTCTTCAGCGAATGACCTATTACTTGAGTAGAAGAATCATAGTTGTGTTCATTTTGTATAATTTGGTTCAAACACATCTATAAAATAAGTTAGTATTAGTTCTTATATTACACTACCTTTGCCTATCGGTTCACACAGAATTGATCTATATGTTACCAATATTATTTAATTAATAGCATAAAAAACTTTGCATATATAAGTGATGTATAAAGCATGTGTTACCTTGTAAAACATCTGCTTTTAATCGAGATTGAATATAAGACATTGTATTTCCTTGAGCAAATGGCATATTTATTACTGGAGTAGAAGAAGCATAGTTGTGTTCACTTTGTATACAATGCACTTTGATGCAACGCACAATTGATTCAGATGCACCTAAAAAATAAGTTAGTATTATTTCATACACTACACTGGCTGTGCCTATTGGTTCACACAGAATTGATCAATATGTTACCAATATTATTTGTACGCTTAATATCATAAAAAACTTTGCATATATAGGTGACGTACAAAGTATGTATTACCTTGTAAAACATCCACTTTTAATCGAGATTGAATATAAGCCATTGTATTTTCCTCAGCAAATGTCTTATTTATTACTGGAATAGAAGAAGCATAGTTGTGTTCACTTTGTACTTTGATCCAAATGCACCTAAAAATCCTAGAGATGCCTTATATCTGGGCCTACGTAAAATCACTCACGATTAGTTATTTTGAAAAAGCCGCGAATCATCCCAGTCCGTTAGTGGTATCCGCCGCAACATACGAAACCGTACCAAACGCTGCGCGTTGTAAAAGACGTCCGCGACATATTTTTACCGACCCTCCCGATGAAATAACGGCAGTGAACGATCAGTACCAGCCTGTCTCTCCAAACAGAGCGTGCTCACGCCCAGGCCCGCGTAACCACAGATCACGCCGCCGTGGTCTGGTGGTAAAATTCGCTCCCGCACACCAGACTAGGCCCCCCTCGGCAGCAGCTCAAGCCTAGGTCCGTTCCCTCGGCGTGGAGCCCTTGAGTACGCTGCTCGCGCGATACAGTGACACAAAATCTTACATCACTGCGACAACATTACACATATCACCTCCACACACGTGCACGCATACACGCTTACACATGCAGGTGGAAGGGTTTTATTTTTTCCCCTTATCAAACTGAAATAGTTTAGAATATTATCCGATACGAAATATATATAAGGGTTGTTGAGGTATGTATGCTTGGTACACATATATGTTTCAACAACTCATATATGTATGAATAGTTAGCTTAGCTTAGGTTAGCTCAGATAGGTCGCGAATTGCTTGTATCAGGCAACAGCCAAAGCCGAGGTGTGCCGCGCACCCTTGAGCTAGTTGTCAAAGTAAAATCGGCTGAGTGCCTTAAGCGCTCGCCTTAGTAGTCCGGTGAAGCTGTCAAGACCTTGCTTGGACAATAGCGTAGACAGTTCGAAAAAAAAAAAAAAACCTAAAAAATAAGTTAGGATTAGGTCTTATATTATACTAGATCTGTTCACACAGGATTGTTCAATTTGGTAGATGGTTTTATTGTATGCTTAATAGCATAAAAAGCTCTACATATATAAGAGATGTATAAAGTATGTGTTACCTTGAATAACATCTGCTTCTAATGGAGTTTCAACATAAGTTATTGTATTTCCCTTAGGAAATGACTTCTTTATTACAAAAGTGCAAAAAGCATAGTTGTGTTTACTTTGTATACAATATTTTGATTCAAACAAACCTAAAAAAAGTTCTTATATCACACTAACCGTGCCTATCGGTTCACACAGGATTGTTCTAATGTTACCATTATTATTTGTATGCTAACATAAAGAAACTGTGGATATATAAGAGATGTGTTGAGTGTGCCTTCTTGCATTAAAAGGCTTTTACTAATTTTCTGGATACTTAGAAATTGGATTTTCGTATTAAAGAAGTTCACCCGTCAAACTTAGAGAAGGAATAGCAGGCTTGGCATTAGAAATTCGCATTACGAATTTGGGGTTGTTAAGGGTTGTTTTTATATTGGTTGGTCATCCCTTTCAAAAGACACCCCCCTCACCCCGCGGAGACGCATAGTTTTTTTTATATGTGTTTGAAGTTACGTGTAACGGAACGTGATTTTTCCTTCAGATGCGCATTTTTAAGTTTTACAATACTATAATTTTGTTGATTTTATATATTTATTCTTGTTTTATAATTGTTCACTATTATTTGAGAAACAAAAAAAACAAAATTCAAATATAAATTATTTGTATGACGTAAAATGGAACGTCTTCCTGATCTGGTATTTTTTGTTCTACTATGTTTAATAAAAACTCAACTGTCTCAATCCTAGAAAAAAATATAATATAAGTTACTTGAAAGATCATAAAGCCTCTCCACACATAACACAGGCAAGCGAACCCCTACGCTTCGCTCCTGCCCTAGTTCTCTGTGTACGTTAGATTTGCGAAAACAACAAATTCCTTGTTCTTTTATGTTAAACATTTTTTAACCACTATGAGCTTAAGTGTGAAATATTTGAGTGAATAATGAGGACAGAAGTTTATTGTTTTTTTTTTGTTGTTCAAGACTTATACTTTTCAATCATTGTTCGGAGGCGACATAATTTCAAAACTTTGATCATGAATATCTCAGTAACTATAACTTTCCGCGGCGGGGGAGTGGTTTAGAGGGGTAGTCAGCCCCCTCCCCTCTTAACCCCCTCATACCCTTATTTCAGGATGCGAATTTCTAATGCAGCCCCGAATAGCATTACTTACCACACGGGGCCGGCTGGTTTGGTCTTCGCTTTAGTAATGGTAATCGCAAACCCTCTGTTTTTAATAAATTTTCATAAGATCGTCGTCTTATAATTTATCGCTCAAAATTACGACCCCACTTGCATACCAATCATTGTGATTTATTTGATAAGGAAAGCGAAAAACTTTATTTTCATAACGTGTATATAATGAGTTTGAAAATGGTTTAATGTTATATTTTTATACACAAAACAATGTCCATTGCAAAGCAATTATTGTGATTGTAAAGATCAGTAATACTTACCAGATTTATCATATAGAATTATACCTGTATTAGGCCTTACTCTTAATCTTTTCCTGAGCCATTTTAACAAGAAAGTAATACAACAAAAACAATATGACATTAAACTCTACGAAATAAGAAAATCATACGAGAGTTCCAAATTCCAATAACTTCGATCAACAATAACCATAGATAGAAGTAATAATATTCGTCCAATAGGACAGGCGAAGGAATCAATCCATACTGCCAATTCTGAAGTTGTTAATATAGGTAGTTCTTATGTATTCTTTAAAGGCCTAATCGCCAAATCTTCTATAGTTCTTATGTATTCTTTAGTCAGTTTTATGTCCAAGTTAATGTAAAGGCATACGCGCCAAATCTTTTCTATGTCCAAATTAATGTAAAGGCAGAAACGTCAAATCTTCTATAATATATTCTTTTATCCATCTTTTTTATCTTAATTTATTTGTTAATAGTAGCGTACTATGTTCCAGAGAGTTTGTTGATTTCCATTGTCGAGTAATTAATTCAATATTCTAACAAGATGGTGGCTCCCTTGTTAGAACTTTCCATGGAGTTTTTGTGGCATCTCAGAATTCATGGTCCGTGGTATTATTTTCTATTCACTTCACTTATGCACAATAAACAAACTATATTACATAAAACACCACCAATTTTACACAATATAGAGTCAAGTAACACAAGATTATGATTAAAAATAAAATCCACTACATGACAGACTAAGATCCCGCCAAAAACCTCATAACTATAGATAAGATACTATATACTGACAATAAAGTCCAAAACGTAAGAATAGCAAAGTAAAATAGAGATGTATGTGAACACCACAAAGTACATATATATATGTACAAACACTCCGCTAAAGCGCCAACTCAGTTTACTGCGCTGGATGTTCTAACTCACTTCAAAATGAGTGCACGCAAAGTGCAAATTCCCTGGGTAATCTTTCTTTTCTACATTTCACTTTATTTACCTACTGGACATAAGGTTTTATTTTGACAGACGGCTGAATTGACAGCTGTGTGTACAACAAAAGACGGATAAATCATTCGATAAGTGAATAATGAGCCAACGCAGTTGGCGCGCTGTTTGTATGTGTCTGTGAGTGCGGCTTGCAGGAGGCGCGCATTTCGTATTCAATCAATCAATCAAAATATCCTTGACTAGCTGTTACTCGCGACTTCGCAGGCGCTTTTTTAAAATGTATTAAAGAAATGTAAAATTGTGAGTGTGTGTGTACATTACAGAAATGCTTTTTCAAAAACATTTGTAACTGCGACACGAACGCTATCTACTGTAACATGTTACGTGTACGTTAGATATATGAATACTAATAGTATATCGAATGGGATGGGATTTATCATCAGCAACATACCTGGATCTTCAACCTACTATATACCACACTCAATGTTCACTAACACTATAGAAGAAAGTAATGAAAATTATAAGCTATAAATCATCGAACAATATACCTTAAATATTTTATTATATAGATATAATACGCCCGCATCGTCGATATACTTAAATTATTCTCATATGTTGCTATAATCACTGAGTTATGTAGAAGCAAACGCAGTAAATAAAACAATATGGCCGCCAAATTGACCAAAAAGATTATATAATTCATATTACATACAAATATATGACTTTCAATTGTGTATATTTATTCTTGGAATACACGTCTCACACGGATGTAACGTATTTTTGATAAATTTCACACGGACGAATGCACAGATAGCATTTAATCACTACATAGTGTACCAATTCAAATAAAAAAAGAATCATTACAATCGGTTCACAATTGATGAAAATATCGATTAA
>MU160034.1:90102-105538 GCA_015888305.1 Antheraea pernyi
ATATAGCCTATAGCCTTCCTCGATAAATGAGCTATCTAAAACCGAAGGATTTTCTCAAATCGGACTGGTAGTTCCTGAGATCATAGCGTTCAACCAAACAAATAAACAAACAAACTCTTCAGCTTTATATATTAGTATAGATAAATGTGTTTATTTACAGGCATGATTCGATACATTATCTAAACAAAGTTTTATTTTTATATCATAGGGCAATCGAATTATGTTTAAGTGATCACCGCCGTCCATAGACACTAGCAACACCAGGGGAGTGGTAAGTGCATTGCCAGCCTATGTTTGGGGGAGGGGGTAGGGGTTGGGAAAGGAGGTGAGCCTGCGGCTCTCACATAACTAAATAACTACTCGACAATGGCAGGAATAATCTAAAGGCTTGGTTGGCAAAAAAAAAGTAAAAAAAAAGTGTGTGTGTACTTATTTACATTGTACACGCGTTCGAAGTTATACATACTTCTTTGGCGTAACAAGATAAAAATCTTTTCAAAAATTTTAAGTTCGCCTTATTCTACGTTTGTAAAAAAAATGACACTAACAATAGAAAAAAAGGTATTTAATACATTGAAGAAATACAAAGAAACAAAATGTTGACTATAGTTAACTTCAGGGTGTCGGTTTTCGTGACGGCGTGCGCGCGCATCGTAATAACATCAGGGTGTCGGTTTTTGTGACGGTGTGCGCGCGTATTGTAAAAATTACTCTCATCATTTTTCCCTAATGTACCAAAAGAAGTATAACTTCAAAAAAAGACGTTATCACTAAGTCTGTTGATAAAATGTCGATATATTGAGATATTGGTATTTTTATTTTTAAACAATTTAAACGGCGAACTATATACCGACAGTTTAATATTAAAGTTTATTATTAGAAGACCCATCCACTTCGAAAAATGATGTTTATATGAAAGATATTGTTTATTTTATTTTCAATACAAATTATTTATTTATTTATTATGAATGTATTTTATTCACAACAACGGTATTGTAACACGCATAATATCTGCACAATATATGCTACCAGATATATCTGACAGATAGAATTAAATACAGCATAAAGGCGATCATTCAATTAAAGTAAGCGGTTACCCAAAACCAGGTGATTAAATGTTATTTGGATTTAATTATAACTCACATATACTTGATAGGGCGAACTGTTAATAGTTTAGCTTTATCATCATCCAGCTCGTCCATTTCTAGTTTTTACTATTATTTAATTACCCCAGATTACATTTTTATTATCTGTTTCTATATGTATATATATTATGTGTCGTATGTCTGCTCAATTCGTATAATCAGGTTTTCGTTAACCAGCTGTCAAACCGTTTATAAGACGACACAATTGGAATCAAACTTTTATTTCACATGGAGAACCTTCTGAAAGTAGCAGTTATATATTATATTATACTGCTACATTTTTATTACTTAATCTAATAGGCAAATATCTAGTTGAACCATAATTCATTAAAACCTGTTATGAATTTAGTTTGGCATCGACTTCAAATATATTATTAGGTAGCGCGAATATCAATATTTTTTAATTTGGTTAATTTAATATGTTAGCATGATACGGGCATGTCATAAAGGTATGGATAAAGTGTGTGTGTGATAAATGATATGTGTATAAAAGGCGTGAATTTTGAGATGATATCTGACAGAGGAGAGTGGAAAAGGAAAATATATTGTATCGACTCTCTGAAATTTCTGGGGTGGCTGCGGCACTCGGCCGGTTACTCCCCAACGTTGGGGGGCAAATATTCGTTTGATCTTCGGCTATTTCGCGTTCTGTATCGGAGTTTACTTCATTTTCTGACACTACGTAGTAGCTTCTTACAACCATTAAGTAATAGAGAGCCACACCTGAAATTAAAAGAACATTAAAGTTATTTTGCTATCCTCATGAGTAACGTTTAATAGTGACGGATCACTAGCGTTTTGTTTGTTCAAACGGCATATGCGGGATTGTAAAGCATGTATACGACTGATGTATTGTACACATGACGATAAACCAGACGCAAGTGATTCCCTTTTAGTATATCGTGTTTCGGGATTAGCGGACGACGGTGACGTCTGGAAATGACGACCCTCTCTGTGCATCTATCAAAAATGAATGTAACTATCTATGTTTGTAACAATATGTATTTTTTTATGTCATAGTAGGCAAACCTGTAGGTGTGTCACCTGATGTTAAGTGATCACCACCGTCCATAGACACTTGCAACACCAAGTGAGTCGCAAGTGCGTGGCCAGCCTGTGTTTAAGGGAGGGGGAAAGAGGGAGGTGGGATGGGGAGGGAATGTGGACTTCTGGCGCTATTACTGACCGAACGAAATACAACAATGCAAGCACTGTTACCTCACGTCGGTGTTTCTGTGAAATAATAAGCCAGATGAAGTTTCTTGCCGGCTCTTCTCGATGACTAGGTTGTTTTCCTAACCGGTGGTAGCTTTGATATTCATAAGCGCCTTCTCGGGACCTAAACTGAATATAGTATTTCTGATTTTGAGTCAGGGGCTGGATAGATACTAGAAACTGGATAGTTTCAAAAAGGTCTGTAAGCCGGCGTGACAGGCACGACAACCGAAGGATTATAATTGTTTTTGATAGTCGCCATAGTTTTTGAATTGCACTGTGTTTTATATTGTAATTTTAATGAGGACGCGACTTAAGTACTTAACGGAAGTAGATAAATGGACTTGATACATTCAAATGATTTTATTAGCCACTGTTTTTTTTACATTAGGTTCCATGCGGTCGGAGTCGCGGGCACAGCTAACTAGCTGATTGATAATCTTTATATATAAATTTCTTCTATACGTGTGTAGGTCACTGAACTCCTCCTAAACGGCTGGACCGATTTTAACAAAACTTTGTGCGCGTTTTACAGTGGTTCCGGGAATAGTTTAGATTCACAATTGGACCCGGTAGGTGGTGTTGCGGGTGACTTTGAGGATTTGTTTTATTATCAAGGCAGGACAACGTCCGCCAGGTCCGCTAGTCTTTACATATAAAGATATATCTTGTATGTCGTACGTGTATGTCACTGAAGTCCTCCTAAACGGCTAGACCGATTTTGGTGAAACTTTGTGTGCGTTTTCCTGTGGATCCGAGAATGGTTTAGATTTTGGACCCGGTAGGTATGGATAAAGTGTGTGTGTGATAAATGATATGTGTATAAAAGGCGTGAATTTTGAGATGATATCTGACAGAGGAGAGTGGAAAAGGAAAATATATTGTATCGACTCTCTGAAATTTCTGGGGTGGCTGCGGCACTCGGCCGGTTACTCCCCAACGTTGGGGGGCCGGGGGCCAGGTGCCGCCGAATCTACATGGGAGTCGTGCGGGTGATGGCCGCCTACGGGGCACCAGTATGGGCCGATACCCTCGGTGCCGCCAATGTGTGCGCGCTTCGCACAAATGTGAAATTGTGCGTAAAATGTGGCAGCAGGACCTGGCGGACGAGCGGTTCGGACGGTTTACAATAGACACCGTCCGCCCGGTCCTGCGGGAGTGGTTTACTAGGGAGTGGGGCTTCCTGACGTACCGACTGTTGCAGGTACTCACCGGACACGGTTGCTTCGGGTGGTACCTGCACCGGATCACACGTAGGGAGCCGACGGCCGCCTGCCACGAGTGCGACGCTGACGAAGATACCGTTTCTTTACGTATCTGTTACGAGAATGTGCTCCCTTAAATATTCTTGCCTCCCACAAACAATTTCTCCGAATCTACTTATAAACATTGAATCCTTCATATACATACTTGGATTTAGATTTTCCTTACGAGGAATATATTCATTACAAATAAAAATGATCAAAAAGTTGTATACGATTTACGTAGTACCGCAGTATGCATACATACATAGCTATAAATGTACATTTGTAACCAACAGATATTAGTTCGAAACTAGTATTATTGAGGCGCTGATTGAAAAGAACGAGTGCGACCTTTTTTATATTATATTCTCTGTGGTCCTATCTGTAATTGGTATTTTAGGTATTGACAAATGTCAAACATTTGTGCAAAATACCGGTTCAACTTATTTTTTACCTTGACTTGAGGTCTAAGCTGAAGGTGTTTGCGTGTTTTATATCTTTTGTTAGAATCATAACCTTGGGTTTCAGGCATAGAGGATAAGAATACATATCGTTCTATGTCTGAACTGTATATAATCACATAAATCAATCCATTGGTTGGGCACTAGAAACCCAATGCCTGCAAATACACACATTATATCTGAGAAACTTTGATTTTTAACAATAGAGATAACGAATAAACAGCATGCCAAATACTAGAAAGAAATTACTAAAGATCAAGTATAAAGATGAAGACAGCGAAGAAGAGACTGGTGATTTTAGTGATTCCGGTTCAGAGGCGCACATTACCGAAGAATCTGGTTCAGATGAGGAAAATTATCAATCTGATCATTCGTCCGAAGATGATAATAAAGGAAAAAAGAAAAAATCTAAACCGGTAATCGTTAAACCGATAATTACAAAAACGTTATTTAGCAAATTAGATAAACAAAATGAGCCTGACAGTGAACAAGTTTACAGACTGAAAGATTTAACAGAAGAAGATAAACTTTTGCCATGCATTCTGAATTTGTCTGAAAGTGGTATGTGTTTTACTTTTGATTTTATATGTGTGTACCAGGTATGTCATCCTCTTTGGCAGACGACTTTTGTATATATTGTAAATAGAACATCGTTCAAACAAATGAAGAATCGTGTCTCTATAAATAACTTATATGGTCTTATTCATACACAGTCTATTTCGCACACTTTGAGTATTATTATTATGCTGTCTGTGTCAGTCTAGAATCTTATAGTAGTGAGCCCGAAGCTCCTACATGTGTATATACTATTGGAAATCTGCCAATTTATAAAATATTTGTTTACAAATGTTTATACTACTTATTTGGGTTCCATGCATTCTGAAGAACATATAATTATGTTATTGTTACTTGGATTCAAAGAATATTTTGAATTATTCAAATTAATTTATTATATTTATCATTGCAATATTGTTGTGTTTAGTTGTACAGTACAGTCGTTTTTTTTTAATACTTCAGTCAATTATTTATTTTTTCAGTGTCAGCATATACCCAATAATTGTTTTCTACAGAATGGAAATATATATTAACTACTATAAATCCAATTAGCAATATCGTTGCTAGATGGAGATGTTAATGATGATGAGGGTTCTGGGTTTTTTTTTACAAATTTTCTATTTGTTCCAAATACAGGTTTCTAGGTTTTTTAATCACAAAGCAAACTTAGTTAGATAATAATTAAATAGAACGATTTATAGCAATAATTAATCTATAGCAGAATATTAATGGCTTCAAAAATTTGTTTTCCATTTAATAGCTAATGTGTGAATTACGTTTCTAGTTAATTTTTCAATTCTGTGTTTTTAATAAAATATTTTGTCATAATTATATACAATTTTAAAGGGTATTTGCTATGACACTTTCAGATAGCAGTGATGATGAAATACCAAGAGTTGCAAAAAATATTCTAACTACAACGACAAGCTCTGTCAAAGAAAATATAATTGAAAGTGATGTAGACACAGATACAGAATACAAAGATGTGAGTGTATAATTAACTATGATTAAAAAGTTGTTTTTTTATCATAACATTACAATCACAGTAAGAATATATTTATTGTAGGTGTGGGCCGCTAATAAACTTGATAACAGTGAGGAAGTTGCTAAAAAGACATTCATGGAGCTAGAACAGCACCATACAAAGATTGAAGCAACAAAGGCTTCTATAAATAAATATACTTCTGTTAAACAACAGAAAGACACTGATGTTAAGGATTTACTGGCTCTAGGTGAGGAGGTGCCAGAACATATAACAGTAAAAAAGAAAAAAGTTAAAAATAAAGATGAAAGTGATTCCGATATTGAAGACTGGGAAGAAGTGAATGGTATGTTCCAAAATTACTGTTTTAATTAATGCACTGTGTTTTCTATTAAAATTAATTATGCATATAGCAAAAATTGCATAATTTTAAATATTATATCAAGCATTATATTTAACCACAATTATACAAATGTATATGGTGTGAAATTATATGATGAAATGCTTAATGAAAGATGTTATCTCCCACTTACCAAAAAAAAAAACATATAAATTCTTCTCTTTATAGATCAGAAATGCAACCATTTGTTTGAAATTTATGTATGGAAACTAAATATCCAAATTGCATACAAACCAATCTCTGAATAAAAAAAAAAGTGATTCTTCTTTTTTAAGTACTCTTTGAGTGGACAAAATAACAAGAGTTATTTTAGAATATTCTTGATATATTAACTTAGATTTTATTACGTTCATTTAATGATTACTAAGATGAAAAATAAAGCCCAAAATAGTAAAAATCCCATGTTTCCTAAAATTAAAACAAATTAATAAAAATGTCAATGTCAAGTATGAAACATAATTAATTGCAATGAAATATTTGTAATGATAAGTTTTCAGTTTTATTTTTTAATTTGATATTCAAATGATTGAAGATAAACTTATCATCAAAACTGTAATATCAAAACAGAAATAATATAATTAAGTAAATGCTATTAAAATCTGTATGGAAATAAAATCAATCTATGCAAATAATTTTCTTACGATTTTGCAGAAAATAAGAATGTACCACAACAAGGATTAGAACTGTTTGTTGAGTTTCCAAATGCTGTATGTAGGAAAAAAAAGAAAATTGATGTGGAAATGATGATGAAAAGAAAAATAAATAGAGTTAAAAAAGAGCAACAAGTTTATATGCACAAAGTACATGTTTTATGTTGGATAGGGCACGGAAATTACGTGAGTCGTGTTTTGAATGATCAAGATATTATGGCCGCAGCACTGTCTTTAGTACCATCTAAAGAATGTTATCCTGGCGAAAGAGTTGACATGAAATACCTGGAACAAATAGTATCATGGTACAAAGACAAACTGATATTAAAACAAGATAGACATGAAGACAAATTCAAACCAAAAGCACCTCCTCTCAAGGAAATACTTCTGGAACAGATTAAACAGAAAGTAGTGAAAACAAAGAAATATTTAGTATTTATATTTGTTTCCATTTTGCGTGCTCTTGGTCTGCAGTGTCGTGTTATGTTCAATTTTGTTACTTTGCCTTTGAAACCGCATAGTTCAGATTTATGCTCACTTTCTACAAAAACACAAAATGAAGTTAAGGATAATTCAGTAAATAAAAAAGAAAATAAAAATACCTTATCAATGAAAAAAAATAAACCTCATAAAGAAAAACTATCCCAACTAGATGGTAATGCCGATAGTGACTTTGAAAATATAAACCAAGTTGATGGTAGTAATGACGGATCGCCGGTTAAAAATAGAAGAAGTAAAAGAACTAATAATACTCAATCCAAAACTGCTGTAGATCGAGATGAAAGCGTCTCACCTCCTAAAATTTATAAGAAAGATATAAGTAAAGTTAAGGGTGATTTAAAACCAATAGATAAAAAAGAGACAACAGTAAATCCATCGATAAAGGCAAAAAGTAATAGAAGCGTACCTTTTACAAATGACAAAGAAGCACCAAAACCAGCACAAAAGTTATCATTAAAGCAGCGGAAACAAGATAATACTGTTATTAAAAAAAGTAGTAAAAATGAGGTAAATTCTTCGAACATAGGTAATGATTCAATAAACACGCAAAAAACTAGGAGCAATAGAATAATAAGGAGTAACTCGTCTACAGAACCTACATCTACACAGGAAGAAAATGCTTTTGAATGTGAAACCCAGAATGAAAATAAATTAGCACCACCTCAAATTATACTAACGCCATCTAAAGTATCCAGTGATTATTTCAAGGATAAACAAAATTCTAAAGATAAAAAAATTAGGTTAACAAGAAAAAGATCTCATACAGCAGAAACCAGTAAAAATAATGAAACTCGACAAAAACTAACGAAAACACTAAATAAAAGTGCACCTGGAGAAAGTATACAAGAAAGTAAATATTTCACTGTAACACCGAAAGGGGAAAACAAACCTAAAACATCTTTGGAATCCTCAAAAAAACAAAAAAATAAGGATGAAGCAAAAGTAAGCCGAGATGGTCAGGGAAAGGCTAAATTTAAAATAAAAAACGATGTCACTGATGATCTAATTGATATTGTTAAAAGTAAGATTAAGGAAGATAAATCAAGATCCCCAAAACGTGTCAAGGAAGGTGGGCATACTTATAATATCATTATTAGCCATCCGCCATGGCTTCATATGTGTGTACAAACTAAAAAAAATCTTCATTTAACCATAAAAATCTCAACTGAACATCAATCTGTCAATATTTTAAGGATCTCCCTATATCTTCAGTCTCACTTTTTCGTATGGAAATTTTTTAACCCACAATATTCATTGCTTGCTACGATTTTGCAAACAACAAAGAAAAGAATTAACCTCATGGGTGAAGTCCTTCTGAAGCGATTAATTTGCATACAATTGGCAATTCGTTTTTATTTATATAGGAGTTTTTCTCAATTTTTTTTTTTCATAACAGTCAAACGAGCATTTGGGATACCTGATGTTAAGTGATCACCACCATCCATAGGCACTAACAACACTAAGAGAGTCGAAAGTGCGTTGACAGCCTATGTTTGGGGGAAAGGCAGGGAAGGGGGAGAAGATGGGGGAGGAACTGACGACACTATTTTACCTAGCAAGGACTTAACAGCTTCACCGGACTAATAAGCCGAGCGCTTAAGCCACTCAGCCGATTTTATTTGACAACTAGAAATTTATATAGGATGTAAAGTGTAATTTAATTCGAAGATGTATTTCAACATATTAAATATTAATTAACAGCAAAATATATTAATGAAAATTATCGTTACAGCAATAAGTAATGAAAAATCAGTTCATACAGCATTCACGATAAATCCACATCAAGAAAATCATACAGCATAATCTCGAATAATATTTAGTCTTGGTTTCTTTAAAATCAGTTCACTCTATCAAAAATTATTGTAATTTTAATGACGACGTGACGTTATTTTATTACTCACTGTTATTTATTATTGTTTACATACAGATGGAGTCACGGGCACAACTAGTTATTTATAAATTTGTATAATCAGTTAATAAATACTGAATAAGACTAATATTAATATAATAATTTAAATTCTTCAAGGGATGTAATGCATTCTTTCCGTTGCAGAATTTAGTCTAAATATAATTATAAATATCACAAGAAGCGTTAAAATTTTGCACAATGAACTAAATAATTATTGCAAATCAACGATCTTATATAGTTCAAATATAATTTAGATAGTAATTATAATTACATTATCTTTTGTAATAAAGTTTTAGACGCAATTGCAAACTCGACGGCATTGAATTATTTCGAGTTGTATTTAATATATATATGCAGATATGCTTGAACCGGTCCGCGAGATTGAGGAGAAACGCTGGTTTACTCATTTCCCATGACTCTTGGGTAATTTTAATTGCCTACCATGGGTTAATTATCACGCTATATGGAGACGCATTATTTTCATGTTTGTTTAGTTTGCAATGACAAACGATGGACGGCTTCTACAGCAATCTTAAATCTTTCAAGTAGAGGTAGAACTAAAAGGGCTTTTATTTATTTTATTTTTGGAAACCTAGTAGTAGTAGTAGTAATCTAGTAGATTATTACTGCCATTGTAAATTAGGTGATGATATTACAAGTATCTTTCGATCATTTAATTGAACTAACAAGACGGCGGCCGTCTTGTTAGAACTTTCTAGGGAGTTTTGTGGCAGGTCCATGCTCTGTGGTATTATTTTCCATCCAGTTCACTTGTCACAATAACCGAACTATATTACGTACAACACTACCAATATTACAAAATATAGAACCAAATAACACAAGACTAGGAATAAAATAGACTAGATGGTATTCCAAGATCGCACCAAAAATTGCCAGGTAATATTTGAAACAATTAAGGGTTGTCAAGAATTATGAAACTTTTATCATAATAAGGAAGTATTTTACTTCAAGAGATAATAGCACCACTCTATAGACAGCCGCAGCTAGCGTTCATAACCCAACAACGCGATGACGTAATGTAACAATAACATTTAATATAGAACACGGTCAAATTAACCTAATGTTAATTAAATAAGAACAGAGATTGTACATTTTTCTACAAAAATTCTTAAAAAATAAAAATGGATCAATAACTCTTAACACACCGATCACCATAAAAGTTGACGAAACATCCTAACTCTTTTATAAGAAAGCTACACAAATACTACATTTGAAATATACCATATAGACAAGAACTAGATTCGTTAACAATTTTGTTATTAAAACTGCTGCGTGATATAGCAAAATTATAAAACACCATCTGTTGATATTTTTATCTAACTTGTTTATCTTCGAATACTACAAACTATATAACACCGCCATCTATGGAATCTTTAACGAAGTATTTTTAGTCAATATTGTTAACATCGTACAGAAATATATTTATTTCTATATTTTTGACTTTCGTGAATTTTAGAGCTTTCTTTAATTTATTTTGTGATCGAAAATATATATGGTGCTAAATTCATAAGATTAAAAACAGTTATATTTTCAATTAAACGTATACCAAATTATTATTTTTATTTTTCGACTTAATATAACAAAGTACCTTTGCAAATGCATTTTCTAAGATATTATTTCTAGATCTTCATAGACATTTGTAACAAAGACATCGCAATAAAAACACAAAAATTCTTGCTTACAGGTGCGGGTATAGTGGTTCCTCCACCGACATTCCACGAACCTTCAAACGCTTTGACAGACGGACAAGAAGATGATGGCCAGTACCGTGAAGACCCTAAAATCTACGAAGATCCGAAATATAACGGCCGTCAAACGTCCAGACAACCTGTCCAAGAAGTTAAGCAGTTCCACCGATCTTCCCCACCTTCTGAACCTGAACCACAGTACCAGCAGTACCAGTCTAGCTTCCAATCGAGTTTCCAACCAGCTCAAACACAGCCACAGCGATACCAACCACAAAGTTATCAGCAATACCAACCGCAACCTATTCAGCAGTACCAGCCACAACCTGTCCAGCAGTACCAGCCACAACCTGTACAGCAGTACCAGCCACAACCTAGTCCAGTACGATCACAGTTCTCCCAGCAATCCAACCTGTTCAATCAGGCACCGCAGCAATTCCCACAGGAGCAGCGACCTCAAAGCCAAGTCTATCACCAGCAACCCCAGTTTTCTTACCAGGCTTACACCCCACAACCCTATAGCCAATACCAAGGGCAGAATTACCAGGGCCAGAATTATAATCCCTTTGGTGGACATCCCGCCCAGAACATTGACCCTAACACTGGGTCATACACCATTAACTACACTGGTTAATTCTAAAAAACAATAAGCTTTACTCGATTATACCTTCGTCTTTGAATAATTCACTTTTTTATATTCCATATGAAAATAATTATGTGAATTATTTTGTACTTTTATATTTATTTATTGTTAACCAATAGTAATAACTTATACTTAAAAATATGTACATTTGAGCTACCTCCAGTCTTTTTCACGAATAAATTAAAAATAAATAAACGACGTAAAATACTGACTGCCTATGAGAGGGTGCATAAGACGTTACTGAAGATAATTTCATTGATAATAAAATATCATTAAAAGATTGTATACAAGCATATAGTTCATTTGTTACTTCATACAATACATACAATAAACAAATACAATTAAATTCATCTTAACATTTTCTCTTTCTACAAGTTTTACTCCTTCTTTTTAGATTCTTTTCGTTATATAAGAGGAAATAATTACGATTTCCGGAAAGTAAAATAAATATAAACTTTGTACAATATAATTAAGAAAGACCGAACGATTTTTATACGATTTTTTAAATAGTTTAGTACTAGTCAATAATTTTTATTCAAAATGTGGCTTTAATTGTATATTTCTTTTTGATTTGTAAAAAATAATATTTAAATTATTGCAAAAATAACATTTTTTCAGTAATATGATATCCATGATATGTATAGTGATATTGATTGAAATATGAATGTACATAAAATTATAGATCAATTTATTTTTTAAAGTGTATATTTGTGAAAATACGTGAAACGATTATCTTTTTTATACTAGGCAACACTGAGTAATATGTATGATATTTATACATACATGAATATACACACTTATATAATAATGTTTTATAATATATATTATTTGTACATATTTAAAAATATTATAATAGTACACTTAATTAACTTATTTGATAATCGGAGCATTAAATTACGAAAATTAACAACTTCTAATAAGTGCACTTCTGGTTTACAATTTTTATATTATAATAATGTAGATGACCTTCGAAAAATAATATTATGTAAATAATAAAAAGAAATAATTATATTAATTACGATTTTAAATAATTTCTCGTTTGGAATACATAAGCATATATTTCATCAAACTGTTTGTAAGCAATTAAAATGTATTTCATTTGTAACGTGCTCCAATTATATTATATTATTTGTGTACATACTTATGTAATGTTTTATGTAACTCTAGAAAAACCTCAATAAATGATCCAATGGCAGTAAAAAGTTATTGCACACGCGCCGCTGCTAGACGCTTGCAAAATGGCGCGCACCAAATATACAGAACGATACGTGCGCTGTGTAAATAATTGAATAAAATGTTATATAAATTTACTTTTGTTTTCATTTCCTGGTCATTAGGAGAAAGTGTTATTTTACCATATACAATATGTTAGTAACATGTCCAATCTTTTTAGTTTCATATGCCTATTGCGATCCATACACGGATTATATAATAAATTGTCACTCATGCAGCGCCCTCAGGAGAATAGAATCTTAGGACATATCTAGAATATTTTCAGCTTAATGTAATATCTAGTTGGTGATATTTTGAACTAAAATATGTTTTTGTATCTCGGTTGTTATCCAATCTAACTAAATTCTTCGAACATAGGTAATGATTCAATAGACACGCGAAAAACTAGGAGCAATAGAATAAAAACGAGTAACTCTTCTACAGAACCTACATCTACACAGGAAGAAAATGTTTTTGAATGTGAAACCCAGAAAGAAAATAAATTAGCACCACCTCAAATTATACTAACGCCATCTAAAGTATCCAGTGATTATTTCAAGGATAAACAAAATTCTAAAGATAAAAAAATTAGGTTAACAAGAAAAAGATCTCATACAGCAGAAACCAGTAAAAATAATGAAACTCGACAAAAACTAACGAAAACACTAAATAAAAGTGCACCTGGAGAAAGTATACAAGAAAGTAAATATTTCACTGTAACACCGAAAGGCGAAAACAAACCTAAAACATCTTTGGAACCCTCAAAAAAACAAAAAATTAAGGATGAAGCAAAAGTAAGCCGAAATGGTCAGGGAAAGGCTAAGTTTAAAACAAAAAACGATGTCACTGATGATCTAATTGATATTGTTAAAACTAAGATTAAGGAAGATAAATCAAGATCCCCAAAACGTGTCAAGGAAGGTGGGCATACTTAAACTTTAAATATTTATAATATCATTATTAGCTATCCACCATGGCTTCATATGTGTGTACAAACTAAGTAAAATCTTCATTTAACCATATGATCATGTTATGAAATAAAATGACAACTGAATATGAATCTGTCAATATTTTAGGATATCTCCTTATATCTTCAGTCTCACTTTTACGTATGGAGATTTTTTAAACCACAATATTCATTGCTTGCTACGATTTTGCAAACAACAAAGAAAAGAATTAACCTCATGGGTGAAGTCCTTCTGAAGCGATTAATTTGCATACAATTGGCAATTCGTTTTTATTTATATAGGAGTTTTTCTCAATTTTTTTTTTTCATAACAGTCAAACGAGCATTTGGGATACCTGATGTTAAGTGATCACCACCATCCATAGGCACTAACAACACTAAGAGAGTCGAAAGTGCGTTGACAGCCTATGTTTGGGGGAAAGGCAGGGAAGGGGGAGAAGATGGGGGAGGAACTGACGACACTATTTTACCTAGCAAGGACTTAACAGCTTCACCGGACTAATAAGCCGAGCGCTTAAGCCACTCAGCCGATTTTATTTGACAACTAGAAATTTATATAGGATGTAAAGTGTAATTTAATTCGAAGATGTTTTTCAACATATTAAATATTAAAATATATTAATGAAAATTATCATTACAGCAATAAGTAATGAAAAATCAGTTCATATTGATTACTTAAAAGAGGAAGAACCAAAATGTAGTAAATATGATAGTGATGAAGATTTTAAACCTACGAAATTAAGTCCCAAACCACACGGGGGTCGACAAATAAATAAAAAAGTCCAGTCTTCAGATGACGAAACATCTAAAAATAAAATAGATGTTTGGTGTGAAGTGTTTGTGGAAGAACTGGAGCAGTGGATTTGTGTTGATATAATAAAACAAAAAATACATGACAGTAGAAGCATTTATGTAAGTATTCGCTTTTTTTCATAGCACCGATTATATTAATCTTGATTGATCTATCTTTCAGACAGCATACGATTTATTTCTAGATAAAGGTTCATCATTCAAGGTTGAGTCATTTTCTATATCTGTGATATCATGTATGCAAAGTTTTTTGATGACCGAATGGGTAATGATGGCTTAAAACAAACAAACAAAATCCTTTCCAAATTATAATATTAGTTAGGGTTAACAAGTCAAGCTCTAGAACATAATAACCATATATAGGTAATCAGACATCTGAAATTATTTTACTGACTTCTTTTTAAAATATTGGAATACAGAAATTGTTTAGCGGAATAGGGGCCATTCAAGTATTATGTAAGCAGAGTTTTTGTAACTTTTGATTGCACCCTCCCCCGGTCAGCAAAAGTAAACTATGCTCTTACCTCTCCCCCATGCTTACGTAAATGCTTATATAAGTATTTTTAAATCTGTTCTGGTTCAATAAACAAATATTGCTGACGTAATCACCACCCACACGTACCGCCCCTTATGTCAATAAAAACCGACGACACACCCCAATCCCCATCTGTGCTTACGCTTTTTTTGAAGTGAAACTTCTTTAGATACATAAGGGTAAAATTTTTACAGATGTAACGTCACGCAGGTATGCAACGGAAGTGACGTCATTTGCAGTAAACGCAGATTTTTCATCTATTTTCAAGTCTCGGAAATCTAAAGTTTTAGAATAAAATAAAAATAATAAATAAGAAATTAAAGAATTAATTTATAAGTCTTCTAAAATAATTATATTTAATCTATAATTATCCATTTAATAAAAAATAAAAAAATTTACTAAATTGAATTCATTAATTAATCAAATTATTATTTTTTTTATTTTCTTTTTCTTATAAATTAGTTCGCCAAAGAAGTTTCACTTCTGACATGTGTACTTTGT
>MU160035.1:0-20750 GCA_015888305.1 Antheraea pernyi
TATTGATAACACTAAAGCTCGTCAATAACAAAAAAAAAGGCAGTTGAAAAACATATTAGGAAACTGTATTGAGCCATTGTTCTGTTCTCATTTATGTATCGTTTCTACATTTCACTGATCACTTAGTACCTAAGCTTAAAATGTTCCTTTGTCACGTTTCACACAAGCAAATTTGCTCACATAGGAAGATGCTATAATTAAATTTAAAAAAAAGACATTTCCAGCCACAGGCAATATTAAATATCATAGTGGACGCTCCTTTGCACTTCCGTCTGGAATAGATTGGCAGCTACCAAGTCTTAGTGTCATAACCAAAATCGATTACACGTGTTTTGCTCCTTCACTTGAGATTAAATCTCGCCCGCTCATATCCGAAGAGTCGACATCGGTCTGAAGATGCTCCGTGAGGAGTGGAACACGTGTAATCGATTTTGGTTATGACATTGAGACGTGGTAGCTGCAAATCTATTCCAAGCGGAAGTGCAAAGTACCGTCCACTATAATATTTAACGATGGATTTCCGCAAAATAACACCTTCTTCAATCAAACAGGCAATATTAGCTATCAATTGTTGGAAATATTTTGCAAAATCATATCAAAGTACATTTATAAAGGAACTGGCTGTCAAACCTTAAAAGCTTGTTATATAAGTTATTGGGTTTCGTTGCAGTTTCTAATATCATTTTATTTCCTTGAGTTTGAACACTTTGCGGCTCGTATATAGGTTAAAGTGTTCATACGTTTCGAATAAGATTTTGTTCGTTAGTACGCTTTACTCTTTGGAACTGCCATTCTTATTTAAGAAATCCTTTTTAGAATGAAACTTCTTTTAGAACGGTATGAATTGGATTTTATGAAACAAAAAAAGCTGTAAATGTATATATAAAACAAAAAGAGATAGCGGTAAATGTATACATAGGTTTTATGTTGTGAGAGAATAAGATAGAATGCATTTCTATGTCCTTTCCCTATTCTCGAATATTTCGCATATATATACAATGAGAGAGAGAGAGAAATGTAGAAATCTATAGGACAATATTTTCTGTAGGGTCGTAGTGACTACCGCGCAACTTAAAAAAAATTCTGTGTTGTTTCATTAACATTGTTAATATATATTACAACTAGCGGGCACGGCGGACATTGTCCTGCACTGATAATAAGAAATACCTTGACAAATTATTTTCTTAAACCTTTCTCATGAATCACTTTATCTACTGGTGAAGCCCGCATGAAAATCCGTTCAGTAGTTTCTGAATTTATCGCAAACAGACAGACAGACAGACGCGGCAGAATACTTTGTTTTATACTATGTAATGATATTACAAAATAATCCCGAAAACTAATGTTTACCACCTCCACTGTGTATTTATCTCATTCTCATAAAAAATAATCAGAATACCAAGTTTCACTTCTATCGCGTGTACACTCATATTCTCCTTTTTTGTATTTTATAGTCTACTAGCTGACCCGTGCAACTTCGTCTGCATCGAAACCGTTATGTAATTGCTTACGACACCACATTAGAAACCTCAAAAATAACAGTATTTGTCCATTATTTAATGGATGTTATTATCTTATATATTAATACGTGAAGCCTAAACTTTGTATCCCTTTTTAACGGAATTGGGAGAACAGATGAACGTGAAATTTGGCATAGTTAAAGTTTATATGGAGGAGAAGTGCAGAAAGCTATTTATTTTATATAAAATGCATTACAAGTACATTAAATTAATTAAAATATGCATTACTCACATGTAAATAAAAAAGACATTTTGACATCTGTCAATAAAGGACTTCAAAAAAGGTTGTGAAGGAGGTTGCTATGCTCGACTGTATGTATTATTTTGCTCTTACGTTCCAATTACCCTTTTCCATTCTACATTCAACAATGATATTAACCCTAATAAAATTCAAACTTAAAAAAATCAATGAACTATGGTCGAATGTCGACCACTGCGCACCCACTAGTGCATATAAACCGCATCAAAATCCGTTGCGTAGTTTTAAAGATTTAAGCATACATAGGGATATAGGGACAGAGAAAGCGACTTTGTTTTATACTATGTAGTGATAAGCGACACAACTCGGCGTCCCAAAGATGCAGTGTATTAATCTGAAACACATGTATCTAAATGATTTAGATTCATTAACAGGTCTACGTAGAAGACTTCTATACTGTTTATTTGTTATCATAAATCGATACATTTTTATTATTTTGTCATTGTTTTTTTTTTATCGTAGCACGGCATAATGACTGCACTGTACCTGATGGTAAGCACAGTACAATCCCAAAAACAATGGCAACCACCGAGTGATACACTATCCTTAGCCGGTCGCCGCTGTCATGCCGGCCTGCGAAAAACTGGATATGCACAGGCTGATCCCGAAACGCGACCCGCAGAAGCGAATCACTATGACGGGCTTTTTCGCCATATACATGGTGGTTGCGACCCACTCAGGCTGTAAAACCCTACCACCCCGCTTTCGCCATTGCCTCGTTCGTTATTCAGCAGGGTGCACCACGTGCAGGTGAGGTTGGCTTGGATGTCTCAAGTCTTAGATGTTATTTGACACCCCTTACACCTCAACTGATCAAGCATAATCAACACTAGATATGACTTTTATTACAATATCTAAGAAGCAATGGACAACAAATTATTATTAGAAGTAAACTAAATTATTAATTGCGAGATTTGGATTTCAAATATAGGCTGACAGTTCGGAGGTCGCGTGTTAAATGTACATAAAAGGAAATATCTTCCGTCAAAACGAAATCAACGTTCCGTGAAAATTTTATTCGTTTTAAGTACGAATTTATGACCTTTGTTTTAAAAGTCTTCGAAGGTATTCTCTCTTTGTGTTCAAATTATAAATTATTCAAAAATTTCGCTCTTCTGAATTTATTATGATATTTTCGTATTACGTTCGTTACAAAAATTTACTTTTATCGAATATGAGAGTACTTATTCGTGAGAGTAATAGCAGATCTATACTAATATTATAAAGAGGCAAAGTTTATGACGTTGTAAGGGGTAATCTCAGGAACTACTGGTCCGATTTGGAAAATTCTTTTAGTGTTATATAGCTCATTTATCAGGAAAGGTTATAGGATATATATAACCACGCTTAGACCCATAGGAGCGGAGCAGCAATGAAGAATGTTGCAAAATCGGGGTATTTTTCCTTTTCAGAGCTTCCGCTGCGTTTTAGCGCAAAATAACCATTCCACGCGTACGAAGTCACGGACAGAAGCTATTAACTAATTATATTATCTATATTGAGATCATAAAGAGATACAGTTTGTGAGGTTGTAGAGGGTAATATCTGGGGAGTCGGAGAAAAAATGGGAAAACGTGTCTTATGAACGCTGCCTTAACGATGAGAGATATATGATTGAGTTCTAGAAAAAAGTTATAGCTTGATAATGCCTATTACCTCCCAACGAAGTGGGCACGGGTCAGCTAGTTTTTTATAAAATAATGTACTAAATAATTTTCTATTTATTTGTAGACAAAACCAATTAAAAACTCTATACTTGGGTAATACACAATCCCGCCTGCAGTATCTCTCGTGCCAACAGTATTAGATTAGCATATTTATTGCCGCCTTATATGTCGAAGTATTTCCCAGAGTGCGCACATTTCCGTGATATTGTTACTACGCTTATTACCAGGCAATATATTTTCATTTCTATGTATTGTAGTTTATATTTATATCCCTTATCTATACCAATATTATAAAGAGGTAAAGTTTGTGAGTTTGTGACGTTGTAGGGGGTAATCTCTGGATCTACTAAACCGATTTCGAAAATTCTTTTACCAATAGAAAGCCACGTTATCTGTGAGTGTCATAGGCTATATATTGACCCGAATAATGAAAAGACTTTTTTGTGGTAGTCGGATTTGCAAAGTAAGTCGGAGAAAAAACGGTTGAATGAAAACGTTTCTTACGAAAAGATAAAAAACACAAAATCATTAAAAACTCAAATTTGAAAGATCCGTAGAAATTTAAACATTAGAGATAGAAATTTGACTCAATGTAGTCCGGTGAAGCTGTTAAGACCTTGCTAGGTCAATAGCGTAGTCAGTGCGAGAAAAAAAAATTGACTCAATGATTTTTATGTTGATAAGTTATCGCTTAAAGAGACCTATTTATTCATTTTTACAAAATAAATTTTCTTAGTTTGCAAGTGACATAAATTTTTACCTACATTAGTTATATGGGAAAATTTAAAGTTCGTTGGAGGAAAGTAAAATTGAAATAAAGGGCTGTCCTTTGGACATAATTTTTGTTTGGATATATCCTATAGTATTTTGGAGTGAGAGCAAGAATAAACAATATCGACATTTTTGGCACACCCTAAATTATTCATATATTATCATGTTATTAAGAAGATGTATTAAGACACGCTGCAATATGTCACGAGTAGAGACTAGCGCTGGAGTTACAGGCTCGGCCTAATTCAGACGCTAGGATACTTTAATATCTAGCAATAAATAGTATGTCGTAAGATAAACCTCCTGTATCATAATGTATCTTGTTAAGAAAATAAAGTTATTGTGATTATAATCTTCCAAGCAAAAATAACCAAAAAGATAACAAGCATTTTACTTAATATAATCAACAATAGCACTAGGCCGCAGGTTCAATCGTGTTAATATAGATGTCATATTCGACATTGAAGCGGGACGTAATAACGTTTATGTCTTTCTATCATATTAATAAATAATAATAATAATTAATTATTTATTAATATTAATTTAATCATAAATACAATGGTACAATAAAATAATCCCAAGGAGGGTTGACGTCAGGCAGGCGGCCGATCGTAAAAATTAAGCCAAATCATATAGCACAACATGACAAACATGTTGTACCGACCCTACTTATTCACAGGTATTCTCATCGGTCATTCAACCTAAGTTTATTTAAATTTGTACCCATACTTTTGAGAGCCTTTAACAAATACTAACTTTTTTTTATGTCAAAATGCGGCAACGATCATGTGTGTCACCTGATGTTAAGTGATCACCACCGTCCATAGACACTAGCTATACCAGGAGAGTCGCAAGGAAAGGAGAAAGGAGGTAAGCTCCCGGTGTTCTCACGGACGCAAGCACTGTTACTTCACGTTGGTGTTCTGTGAGAGGGTGGTACTACCCCGGGTGAGCCGACCCATTCATGTTGAAACTAGTAATAGCTACACCGTAGCTCTACCACCTTCTAACTTAGGTTCTCTTTGTTGTTTATTAGTATTTATTTTGATATTATTATTTTATATGTTTAATACCAATTGAATAAACTTTATTCAATTAAACGCTACCGAGACTCTTATAAACGTCAAAACTACCATCAATTAGGCGATCCTAATTCATTCATTAAACAAGATCGGAAGACATTTGAGAGTCTTTAAAAAATACTAACTTCTTTTAATGTAAAAATGCGGCAACGATCATATGGGTCACCTGATGTTAAGTGATCACCACCACACTAGCTACACCAGGAGAGTCGCAAGGAAAGGAGAAAGGAGGTAAGCTCCCGGTGCTCTCACGGACCGAACGAAACGCAACAATGCAAGCAATGTTACTTCACGTTGGTGTTCTGTGAGAGGGTGGTACTACACCGGGTGAGCCGACCCATTCATGCTGAAACTAGTAATAGCTACAGCGTAGCTCTATCATCTTCTAACTTAGGTTCTCTTTGTTGTTTATTAGTATTTATTTTGATATTATTATTTTATATATTAAATGTGGCCATATTTTTTTTTTTATATGATTGAAGGGAAACGAACATGTGGCTCACCTGATGTTAAGTGATCACCACCATCCATAGACACTTGCAACACCAGAGAGGTCGCAAGAGCGTTGCCAGCCTGTGTTTAGGGGAGAGGGAGAAAGGACGGGGAAAGGGAAAGGCAAGTGGGCCTCCGGCGCTCTCACTGACCGAACGAAACGCAACAATGCAAGCACTATTACTTCACGTCGGTTTTCTGTAAGAGGGTGGTACTACCCCAAGTGAGCCGACCTATTCATGCTGAAACCAGTAATAACTTCAGCGTGGCTCTACCACTTACAAAAACTATTACAGCTTTGTATTAAAAAATAAGTATTTTTAGAGTGTATAATGATAAACAAACAATCAAGTCTCTTCTCTTAATAATAGTGGTTTAGATAAATGGTTTTGCGAGATAACAAGCAAAGCTCCATTACTCTAATATTATTAATTCAAAATTGGCACAACAACGAAAACGATAACATGGAAAACCATTTTACATTGATCCAAAAGGTAGACAAGTTGAAACGAGACCTTAAATCAGCTAATGGAAGCAGTAACAATATTGGAGCGTCACTGGGAATAAACAATAGTAGTTAATATTATATGAGCTGGTTACTGTGACTGCGATGAATATTCCGCTAACTGTCTGGATTAACACGAGCTCGGTATAGAAATGTCTTCAATAAGACAATTCGTGAGGATTTCAAAGATTGACTGTAGAAAACAAAGAGAATATTATTGTCGTATTAAGTAGCTATTGAATATTACAAAATTTTATTACCATTACTCGATAAATAATAAGGTTTATATTCGATGATAAGGCTTATTTCTGTCTATACCACTCGATTCTCGTTCTAAATCAATTAAAAAATAGGTGGCCTTGAAGTATCATATCCTAGAATACTGCCAGTGTCTAAACAAACGATGTAACATCTGTTTGAATAATCGTTTTGAGATTTTTTCCAATCTTTAGCCGTGATATTACAAAAAAGTTAAATACGTATAGCGCGGTGCATTTATTAGGAAACTTTTTTAAACCATGTATTTAATACGTATTTAACTTTTTTGTAATATCACGGCTAAAGATTGGAAAAAATCTCAAAACGATTATTCAAACAGATGTTACATCGTTTGTTTAAACACTGGCAGTATTCTAGGATATGATACTTCAAGGCCACCTATTTTTTAATTGATTTAGAACGAGAATCTAGTGGTATAGACAGAAATAAGCCTTATCATCGAATATAAATCATATTATTTATCGAGTAAATGTAATAAAAATTTTAAATATTCAAAAGCTACTTAATACGACAATAATATTCTCTTTGTTTTCTACAGTCAATCTTTGAAATCCTCACGAATTGTCTTATTGAAGACATTTCTATACCGAGCTCGTGTTAATCCAGACAGTTAGCGGAATATTCATCGCAGTCACAGTAACCAGCTCATATAATATTAACTACTATTGTTTATTCCCAGTGACGCTCCAATATTGTTACTGCTTCCATTAGCTGATTTAAGGTCTCGTTTCAACTTGTCTACCTTTTGGATCAATGTAAAATGGTTTTCCATGTTATCGTTTTCGTTGTTGTGCCAATTTTGAATTAATAATATTAGAGTAATGGAGCTTTGCTTGTTATCTCGCAAAACCATTTATCTAAACCACTATTATTAAGAGAAGAGACTTGATTGTTTGTTTATCATTATACACTCTAAAAATACTTATTTTTTAATACAAAGCTGTAATAGTTTTTGTAGGTGGTAGAGCCACGCTGAAGCTATTAATGGTTTCAGCATGAATGGGCCGGCTCTCCCGGGGTAGTACTACCCTCTCACAGAAAACCGACGTGAAGTAATAGTGCTTGCATTGTTGCGTTTCGTTCGGTCAGTGAGAGCGCCGGAGGCCCACCTCCCATCGCCCTCCCAACCCCTCTCCTCGTTACCTCCCCCAAACACAGGCTGGCAACGCATTAGCGACTCCCCTGGTGTTGTTAGTGTCTATGGACTGTGGTGATCACTTAACATTAGGTGAACCGCATGTTCGTTTGCCTCCTATGACATAAAAAAACTACATCAAAATCTCAGCACGTAATTTTAAATATTTTATATCTTCTAAGATATTCATTTAGATTATTTGTTGTAAAAGTTATATTGATATATATAAAATACCCACCCAACGTAATTGAAGTATTTAATTAGATAAGCATTATTGGTCTATTTGTCAAAAAGACATAAATCGTAAATCATTTTTTGAAGTTATACTTCTTTTGGCGCGTTAGGGAAAAATGATGAGAGTAAATTATTACGATGCGTGCGCACACCGTCACGTAAAACCGACACCCTGAATTTAGTTATAGTCAACTTTTTCTATTGTTAGTTATAGCTAAGTTTTTATTAAATTTTTTAAATTTCGCGACATTCACAGATTGACGTTCTCCTCGTCCAGGAAACGCTTCTAAAACCGTACGCGAAAAGTCCGAGAATCGCGAATTACAATAGGAATAGAATAGAAGAGGAATAGAAATAGGAAAATTAGGAATGATCGAGTCACCCGCGGGGGTGGCACGTTAATTTATTACAAACGTTCGCTTTATTGTATGCCGATGGATCCGCCCGCTCTATCCAATATGGAGGTGTCAGTTTGCAAGCTAGGGATGACCGGTCATCCAGATGTCGTGTTAGTATCCGCGTACCTTTCGCCGAATAAGGTACTTCTTAAATCCGATTTACAGGCGCTATTCGAATTAGGTGGCTCCGTCATTATAGCGGGGGACCTCAACAGCGGAAACGTCATCTGGAACAGTCCGAGGACTTCTCGTAACGGGAAGATTCTCGACAAACTAGTCGGCGTTCTCGCGTTTGACGTCATAGCCCCTCCGGAACCGACCCATTATCAGGACAACTGTCGCCCGACAGTTTTAGATATTGCTATTCTTAAGAACGTCACGCTTCGGTTACAACTCATACAAGTTGTACACGAACTTGACTCCGATCACCGCCCGGTAGTAATGCAGTTAGGCAGTCCAGACGACACCACCCCTCCGTCGGTAAGGGTGGCCGATTACAAGAAACTAGTCGAGTTCATTAAAGATAATTTAACTTCGGAAATATTAGATAGAATTCCGGACGTGTTGGTGTCTAAAGCTGACGCGGATTTGGCCATCGATTCCCTGGTCAACTTCCTTCAGATCGCCGTCAGGGAGACCTCGAGAGAGGTGCAAGCGGTGAACGATCGCCGCTTTATACTCCCGGACGACGTGAAGGCGTTGGTCACGGAAAAGAACGCCGCGACTCGAGCAAACGACACTTACCCGTCTAGAGAAAACCGCGACCGATTGCGATCTTTACGCAAGTTAGTTAAGGCCCGTATCACAGAAACCCGCGATGAAAGGTGGAATCGGTTTCTGGAAAAAATCCAGCCGTCCCACCTGGCGTACTGGCAGTTAGTTAGATCTATGAAGTCAGACCTGACAACACCCATGCCCGCGCTCGATAGAGGCCCCGGGTTGCCTCCCGCGTTCGATAGTCTAGACAAGGCGGAGTCACTAGCCGCGAGTTTAGAGAAGCAGTGTTCGCCGAACACAACTAATACTGACACCGTACATATTGAATCGATCGAGTCATCGGTAGAGCACGCACTCGTGTCTCCACCGGCGGATACCCTAACCCCCATTACATTCGAGGAAGTTTCGGATGCCATCAAGCGTCTAAAACTTAGGAAGTCCCCAGGTCCCGATGGGATCAGGAACGAGGTTCTCAAGCTCCTTCCTGATCGTATCATAGCTCTATTGGTCTGCATCTTCAATGCGGCCATGTCCCAGGGTCACTTTCCAGCCGTCTGGAAAAAGGCCGTAGTGATAGGAATTCACAAGTCCGGCAAGAAAGCTACGCTTCCCGATAGCTATCGCCCTATCAGTTTGTTAGACACGTTAGGAAAACTGTACGAACGGCTCCTTCTGAACCGTCTCCAGGCTTCCGTATCAGAATTAGATCTGTTGCCACCTGAGCAGTTCGGATTTCGTGCCGAACACTCCTGCACAAACCAAGTACACCGCCTCACGGAGTACATTTTCTCAAAATTCAATGAGGATCCGGATCCAAATCCGTACCCGATTAAACCTAAACCGAAATGTACAATGGCAGTCTTTTGCGATGTCGCCAAGGCCTTCGATAAGGTCTGGCACTCGGGGCTCATTCATAAGTTAATTCTTCTCCGCGTTTCCGATAGGCTAGTTCACATAATACGCGACTATCTTACCGATAGGTCCTTCCGCTACAGAGTGGAAGGAGAACTGTCCTCGTCCCACCCGATACGCTCAGGTGTGCCCCAAGGGTCCATTTTGGCACCCATGCTCTTCAATCTGTTCGTCAGTGACCTACCTCAACTCCCGGGAGTGGAGGTAGGTTGTTATGCTGACGATACAGTTCTCTACGCTTCCGGATGGCTTCCGACACGAGTTAGGACATGCGTCGAAAAAGCCGTTAGCACACTCGGTGACTGGTTTCTTCGATGGCGTATAGCAGTAAATCCAGATAAAAGCGCCGCGATAATTTTCGACCCAAAATCAGACAAATACATGCGCAAACTCGCGCCTATAAAATTATACGGGTCAGTGATTCCCTGGGCCAACCAGGTTAAATACCTCGGAGTCACGTTGGATAGACGCCTCACGTTTAACCAACATACCAAAAGAGTCAGGAATAGGGCCGCTATGGTCTTGGGTCGGTTACACCCATTAATCGTTTATAAAAATAAGATGTCCTTAAGACACAAGCTGACTCTTTATAAAACTTGTATTCGCCCGATTTTGACATATAGTGCACCCGTTTTCGCACATATGTCTCAAGCTAACTTTCTGTCACTTCAACGTATCCAGAACCGTTTTCTACGTAAAGCCACCGGGGCTCCGCGATACGTCCGGAATAAGGATCTCCACAGGGACTTGGAGATACCTTCTATCTGGGCGTATGTAAAGTCACTCACCGACAGTTATTTTGATAGAGCCGAGAATCACTCTAGCCCGTTAGTGGTATCCGCCGCAAACTACAGAATCGTACCGAACGTATCGCGTCACAAAAGACGTCCGCGCCATATTTTTACCGATCCTCCCGACGATATAACGGCAGCGAACGATCAGTACCAGCCTGTCTCTCAAAACAGAGCGTGTTCACGCCCACGCCCGCGTAACCACAGATCACGCCGCCGTGGTCTGGGGGTAAATTTCGCTCCCGCACACCAGAGTAGGCCCCCCTCGGCAGCGGCTCAAGCCTAGGTTCGTTCCCTCGGTAGGGAGCCCTTGAGTGCGCTGCTCGCGCGATACAGTGACACACCCATACATCACTGCAACAACATTACACACATCACCTCCACACACGTGCACGCTCACACGCTTACACATAAAGTGGATGGGTTTTTCTTTTCTTTCCCGTATCGAACTGTAATAGTTTAGAATCTTTTCCGATACAAAATACACATAGGAGTTGTTGAGATATGTATGCTTGGTACACATATATGTTTCAGCAACTCTTATTGGTATGAATAGTTTAGCTTTAACTTAGGTTAGCTTTGATAGGTCGCGAATTGCATGAACAGGCAACAGCCAAGCCGAGGTGTGCCGTGCACCCTTGAGCTGGTTGCCAAAACAAAAATCGGCTGAGTGCCTTAAGCGCTCGCCTTAGTAGTCCGGTGAAGCTGTAAAGACCTTGCTAGGTCAATAGCGTACACAGTTCGAGAAAAAAAAAAAAAAGTCGGGAGGCACTTCTATGTTGAAGTTATTGTAGGGCGAAGCTTTGCCCGATTAGATAATCACAGTGCCTATACAGTGTTAATTGGTTTCCCTGACTGGACCGACTAAAGGTTTCGTAAAACAACATTAGCATTTGTTCGCGATTTCGCACGTGTTAACGGAGAATTGTTTTTTTTTTTTCTATAGAAACTCTTACGTACCTTATGTCCTTTTATATAATCCTGACAATGTGTATGAAACATTTCATGAAGATTGGATCAGTAGTTAAAGCGTGAAAGCGTAATAAAGAAACAAATAACTTATTTTCACATTTATATTAATAAGAATTAGGATTAAATATAGATATTAGGATAAAAAATAGTCATAAATTTTAACCTTTGAACGTTAAAAGCATAGTCTTCAAGCCTAGGTTCGTTCCCTCGGCAGGGAGCCCTTGAGTACGCTGCTCGCGCGATACAGTGACACACCCGTACATCACTGCTACAACACTACTCACATCACCTCCACACACGTGCACGCCTACACGCTTACACATAAAGTGGATGGGTTTTTCTTTTTTTTCCCGTATCGAACTGTAATAGTTTAGAATCTTTTCCGATACAAAATACACACAGGAGTTGTTGAGATATGTATGCTTGGTACACATATATGTTTCAACAACTCTTGTATGTATGAATAGTTTAGCTTTAACTTAGGTTAGCTTTGTTAGGTCGCGTATTGCACGAACAGGCAACAGCCAAGCCGAGGTGTGCCGTGCACCCTTGAGCTGGTTGCCAAAACAAAAATCGGCTGAGTGCCTTAAGCGCTCGCCTTAGTAGTCCGGTGAAGCTGTAAAGACCTTGCCAGGTCAATAGCGTAGTCAGTTCGAGAAAAAAAAAAAAAGCCAGGGTTCAATACGTATTTAACTTTTTATAAGTTTAGAATTATGACTGTAATCCCACCTGATGCTAAAAGATTATGTCATCTAAGATGGTAAATATGCTAAGCCTAGGGGGCTGGCAAACAACTACAAATGACGGACATACGTATAGGTGGTTGGCGACAGATTTTCAATTACAGCGATACCTAGCCAGGTTTAGGAAAAGTCCTACCACTAAGCTATGGCTTAATCGAGACGATTTCCTTCACCTGAAGCCCCTACTCATTAGCAAGTATTCATACCTCCGGATATTGACAAGGTGTACCAACACATTAACACTTTAACTGCCACGCCGCAGTCACATGTTTCTTTTGGGACGCCACCTATACATTTTTACAGCTATAAAAAGATCTAATGCTCCATACACCAATGAACACCGTGGCTGCTCATATATGATCAACGTGGCATTCAAAGTGTTTACCACTGGAAACCATTGCTTCAAAGAAGAGCATAAATATTATTAGGAGTGTTTTGCGGGATCTTAGGAGTGTAAGGGGTGTCGAATAACATCGAAGATTGAGACATCCAAGCCAACCTCACCTGCACGTGGTGCACCCTGCTAAATAACGGACGAGGCAAAGCGGGGTGGTAGGGTTTTACAGCCCGACTGGGTCGCAACCACCATGTATATGGCGAAAAAGCCCGTCATAGTGATTAGCTTCTGCGGGTCGCGTTTCGGGATCAGCCTGTGCATATCCAGCCTTTCGCGGGCCGGCATGACAGCGGCGACCGGTGATGGATACTCTGTCACTCGGTGGTCGCCATTGTTTTTGGATTGTACTGTGCTTACCTAATGGTACCTGATAGGCACAGAGCAATCATTTTGCCATTCTACAATTTAAAAAAAAAACTTGTAATTTATTGTACTGGATTTTTTTAATTGTATTGTGTTATTTGACAATATATTTTGTAATATTGGTGGTGGTTTATAGTTTGGTTATTCTGACTTGCCACATAAACTCCCTGGAAAGTTCTAACCAGGGAGCCACCATCTTGTTACAACATTGAAATGATCGCAAGAAACTTTTAATATCATCTACTCGACAATGGCATTAATAGTCTCGACGATTGGTTGCCAAAAATGAAACTAAAAAATAATATGATTAGTAAGCTATAATAGCCGAAGTATTAAAATACATAGCTACTTCGGATCATAATAGACGAAATTCGATGGTCTAAAACCTTTTTTATATCATAGGAGGCAAACGGACAGTTAGGTTACCGGATGTTAAGTGATCACCACCGTCCATAGACACTTGCAACACCAGGGGAATCGCAAGTACGTTGCCGACCTGTCTTAGGGGAGAGAGGGAGTAAGGAAAGCGGGAAGGGAAGGGGAAGTGGCCCCCGGCGCTCTCACTGACCGAGCGTAACGCAACAATGCAAGCACTGCTACTTCACGTCGGTTTTCTGTGAGAGGGTAGTACTACCCCGGGAGAGCTGGCCCATTCATGCTGAAACCATTAATAGCTTCAGCGTGGCTCTACCACCTAACAAAGCAATGCATCCACAGATACCACAGATTTTATTTGGTATCCAGGAAGAAATATTAAAACGAAACATTAAATAAAAACTAGTTTTATATCAGTTTCCAATCCTATCAAGGCTGATGTATTAAACAATCTGTACATCGTTATGCTGAACGATCGTGTTATCTAACGTAGCATTTCAGTACAACAAATTCCTGACATACAACAGGCATGCAAATTACATTACAAGCTGACAACGCCACTACTATTCGTTCCAGTATTGCTCCAGTATTTGCCGATATTGCATACAACGCATCCAAAGGCATGTATTATTGAATTCTGGTTATTTGGAGTTATGTTAACAAGAAATAACATAATAAATGTTCTCCCTACAAATTGTACTTCAAATTTCACCACAGTAAGGTGTACAATTTTTTTTCTTCACATGTATTAACATATGTAATATCTATATATTAATGTACATAGATATTGTTCTTTGTATGTTGATGATGGACGTAGGAAAGGTGAAGTATTATGAGTAAAGAGTTAGTTAGTTTTCCCCTTACCAAAAACTAAAGATGTAAAGAAGTTTTCAATTAAAAAAAAATAGTGCGTGGAGTCCCTCTGCGCGGAAGCAGTGAAGCTTCGTAATGTGGAAATGAAAATAGGAAGGGGTAGAAATTGATTTTTAGTGAAATCATATTGTTTCTTTAAGACAAACTTTATTAACATTGCTTACAATACACAATTGATCGCATCTTTTAATTATCATTTTCGAGTGGAGAAATATCCAAATCTATAACATTTACAATGGGATTATGATAACTAAAGTAAGATACGAAATGTTTGATTATTTTTCTCGCTCTGTTTATTTTTATTCCCCCTCCCCAGGAGCGTTGAACGTTTAACGCAACAGTGCTTTCATACCCCCTCCATTGTAGCGTTAAGCGTTTAACGCAACCTTGTTGGAAGTCGCATTAGAAGTTTCACTTCACTAAGGAAATTGGATGACAAACAAATGATGATAAAATACTATTTTCATTTGGCTATGTATTGTGCTACTGAAATAAAAATATACTCACGTCTAAGATAACGTTTAAAATTAACACAAGAATTTCCCTAAAAAGCGTTACCAGGCGAGCTATCGTGTGAATCCTCATGTGAGCTAATGTTAAATGTTAGTTCAAGTAATGTCTACATGTAGGTACGTTTAGTAGTCCTTTGAACAAGAGTACAATAACGGAGTTAGTCTTGTGAAACACGCTCGGTACGGTATGAAATCTTGTAAATCCCAAGGGATACGAGTTTGGTTTATATTTTACTCATATAACAGAATTACGTATTATATCGTTATTTTACTAGCTTTTGCTAACGTCTTCGCTCGCGTTGATGTAGATTCAATATATCTCACAAGGATAGTATATTTTTTCGGATAAATGGCACACTTTTCTGTACCCCAGACAATATTTTTGGTAAATATAGAGGCATTAAAGTTTTAAGAAAGTATGATTGTTTTACTACGACGCGTTTGGCGATATAAATTTTCTTGCTACGGAAAAGCGGGACAAGCTTATATTTTTTTCCTCTGCTGTTGTTTGGAATTTCTAATGAATTTATATTTATACATCTTTTGTAACGGTGATGTGCTTCAGCAATAATAACTTTTTTTTTTCTTTTTCTTCTTTCTAAAATATATTGTCAATATGATAAATGACGCAGACGAAGTCTCGGATATCTGGTTATCTTCTATACAATAATAAAACTGCAAGTAGAACAAATCTGTAAATTAAAAAAAAATTGTTTCGCGGTAGACTTTGTTATAGATATAAAAGCCAAAAATAAACCTTTTACAATTTTTGTCCGTCTGTCTTTCTGTCACTGTGAACACGTAACTGTGAAAGTAATGGACCAATTTTGACAAAACTTGACACAGTGATAATTAATATTACAACGTTACATCTAGGATACTTTTGTCCCATAAAACGCAAGGGGTTCTCTAGGATAACGGACGAAAGTTGAAAATTTGTAGTTAATGAAATTCTTGACGGATTTTGGTAAATTTACTTTGTGCTATATATAGCAGATAGATTAGCTAACAATTGAAGCTATACGTCATGTCCCTATGCTACTTAAAAAAAATGATCGTTGGGTTCTGAACCGACGCCTTCGTCGGTCCGTATAATGTACAGTACGTTATAATTGAGCTACGACTACATGACATTTCTACACGTAATTATCAATCAGTTAGAGAATTAGAAGCACAAAATGTAATAAGTAGGCTTTTTTTTTTTTTTTCGAACTGACTATGCTATTGACCTGGCAAGGTCTTTACAGCTTCACCGGACTACTAAGGCCGAGCGCTTAGGGCACTCAGCCGATTTTGGTTTTGGGTAACATACACAAGGGTGCACACACACCTCGGCTTGGGCTGTTTCCTGGAAAAAGACACGTCTGTCCTAGCTAACCATTCTAAGCTATTCATACATATATACATTTGTGAACCATACAATCGAAATTGCATGATATACACGGATTGAAACGAACTTAAACTATTCGATTCAGTTCGAAAGTTCCGTGGTATTATTTCCCATCCACTGCATTTGTGCACAGTAACCAAACTATATAACGTACTGTGCTTACCATCAAGCACAGTGCAGTCATTTTGCCGTGCTACAATAAAAACAAAAAACGTAAAACACCACCAATATTACATAATATATGACGGTTATTTTTAGGGGAAGATAGACGTAAATACGCGATTTACTCTATCTTATTTGAGTTATTTATTTTTTAACAGCTGCGCGCGCGAGCCTTTGTAGTGTAGCCGCGATGGCTGGAAATCTATGGATTGCCGTGACGGCACCTAGTAGCGGATTACGAGAGCACTCTTCGTACGCCGAGATCTCCGAGATCTCGTGGAAAATGAGTAGTTGACCTGCGTAGTCAATACTCGATAGGGAAAGGGAGTATGCGGGGTCATCCTGTGAAGGATTAGCCGCCGGAGGTTTGGGAGTGTGCTGGGACGCGGGTTTAGGAGCCCACGGGGCCTGAGGGGCCCGGTAGGGGCGGGGGGGCGCACTAGTCGCGGGTACGGACGCTGCCGGTGCACGAGACGTGCCCGACAGGTTCGGGAAGGCCTCTCGAGACATGAGAGGCGGAGGTCGAGGACGGGCGGGGGCAGCGGCCGTCTTAGACGGCGACGCCTGCCTGGGGTATCGAGGGCGCTTTGTGCGCGGGGCGCGGGGACATCCGCGATAATTCGCGGTATGGCCCACGCCGCGGCACAGAACACAGCTCGGAGGGTCGGAGGCGTCTTTCGTGCGAGAACACTCCCTAGTGGAGTGGTCGCCGAGGCACTTAACGCACCTGGGTTTCAGGCGACAGTTTCGTGCGGAGTGTCCGTACACCTGGCAGTTGTTGGGGGGCCCATCTCCTCATTGCACGGGTCCGGCGGACGAGGGGGGGCAGCCGAGGCCGCAAAGGGATGTGGTCCGGCGGACGAGGGGGGGCAGCCGGTGTGTACCCGGTCTGTCCCTCTATAGGTAGGAGCCCGGCGGTCACCTTCCGCCGGGTGGACCGTGGGGGCGGCTCTACAAGGTTGATTAGCTTGAACGATCCCTTGCCGCCCCCACAAAACGGTCTGTCGGTACACCGTGGGGTTTTAGTCCGTGCGACTCGGACATAACCCACCCTCTCCCCCGGGAGGGTGGCGGATCCATAAGGGATTTCCCCACGATAAAAAAAAAAAAAAAAAATGATTAATGATTCCATCGTAAAGCATCTGTTGACAGGTGTACTTGAGAGTCAGTCCCCCTCTTGGTGCAGCTTGTTTACCATCTCGGAACACATCGTTATTTAACATCAGATTGTGGACAAATGATAAAATGTATAAAGTAGAAAATCATTTAAAGACAATAAACGCTAACTATGTAGGTGGTAGAACCACGCTGAAGTTACTACTGGTTTCAGCATAAATGGGTCGGCTCGTTCGGACTAGTACCACACAGAAAACACAGCTCTCACAGAAAACTGGTGTGAAGTAATAGTGCATTGTTGCGTTTCGTACGGTCAGTGAGAACGCCGGAGGCCCACTTCCTCTCCCCCCTCCAGTCCCTACTCCTCCCCTCTCTGCCCCAACAAAGGTTGGCATCGCACTTGCGACTTTCCCGCTGTTGCTAGTGTCTACGGACGGCGGTGATCACTTAACATCAGGTTTGGTTGTTGGTTTGTCTCCTACGACATAAAAAAAAGGAAAATCGGATAAATCAAGCGTGATTGCGAATTTAATTATGAATTTTCAGAAAGCGTCATTTGTATCAGTAACATTAATATTCCATATAAGCTCCAGGCGCCGACCGCACGCCAGCTGCCGTACAGTTAATTAATACGTCTTATTATGTGTGTAGGTCTACTTCATTAATTAAGTATTTGGCTGACTCGAGACCTTTCACTGGAGCTACCTATATATAAATGGGCGAAGATAAAATAGTTCAGTGCCTTTTTCTCCTCCGTTTATTAACGAAATTTCTTTTTGTTTCTAAGTGCAAACTTCTTGAGCCACGGTGAGCTATTCTGTAGGTACAATTTATTTAATAGGGGGAAATCATCGCCGATGACATCGACATGCTCGTGTTGTAAGTGCAAGTGCATTGTACCATTCGTTGTATATACTCGACTGTACCATATGCGTGTCTAATTTTTTGATGGAAAAAATCTTATGATTTCATGTCACCGACTCGTGACGTTTTGCGTTTGCATCAGACTTGGGACGCGTTATAGCGGCAAGTGTATATTTAATATTGATATTATACTGAACTACCAGACCCGGCGGCTGTTATCGCGGCCTGATAATAAAAAAACGTAGACAAATTGTATATCTAAACCTTCCTCGTGAATCCCTCTATCTACTGGTGAAAACCGTATGTAAATTTGTTAAGTAATCTTTGAGTTTATTGCGAACAGACAGATTGTTTTATACTATGTATCTAATGATTTGTGGAACCCGTCATATTTTTGATTAGTTAATCTTTATATATCAATTTCTTCTGTACGTGAGTATGTCACTGAACTCCTACTAGACGGCTTGACCGATTTTGATGAAATTTTGTGTGCGTGTTCGAGTCGATCCGAGAATGGTTTAGATTCACAATTAGAACCGGTAGGTGGCGCTGCGGTTGAATTTTAGTTTTTTTTATTTATTATCAGGGCAGGACATCGTCCGCTGGGACCGCTAGTAAACTATATAAAATTACATATAATTATTTCTCCGAGTATCAATAGATGTGAAAACCAGACCAATGTTAATTAATTAAGACTGTATCATTTAAAAATCCACAAAAGAATTCAGTTATTCCATTGTTTTGCGTTTTCACTTCTGACGGCACTCTTTATGACTGGTTCGACTTTTTAACCGACTTCGAAAAAGGAGGAGGTTACTACGTTCGTTTGTATGATTTTTTAAATGTAATTTTATCGATATCTCCGACAATGATTCTTTTTTTATTTGAATTAGTTATATTCAGAGGTGACCCCATATAATTTCCAATTAACCTACAATCATTAGAACCCTTGCCCGCATTCGAGCATATGAATTGCTACCTTTTCTTTCGCAGCTTTTATTGCGTTTATATAGATCTAACCTATCTTTAAGAAATAGTGTTTCTTCTTTTGGATAACACTCTATGTCATTTTCTGTACCTCTGACGACATGTATCCAAAATATGTTGATAATAGGTTTAGTAGTGAAATTGTATTAAACAAACTCACATTCGCATGTATAATATTACAGTGACTAAGATGTAAATATTAAATAAATAATCATAAATGCATAGGATGTAAGTATATCTAATAGAACCGCACTCTTCGAGTTATGTGTAGCAGAGATCAGGATTTGACTGTGTTAATATGTCTTAGGTTATCTACATCGCAAACCTTTCACATACATAATAACCCAGCTTGCTAATCGTAAATAAGTTATTGAATTACGTAATATTAGGTCTTTACCTATGAAATTGCCATTTTGTATGAAAAAATTTAAACGAACTTTTTTCATGTATTTTTTATTTGTATTAATCAAAGTAATCACCCATGCAATCAATGCATCTCTGCCAAAGCAGTGGCAGTTTATTGATGCCCTTCTTAAAAAAATCAGCTGGACGGGAGGCAACAAATTCTTCAATGGCATTTTGTACTGCCTCTCGGGTATTGAATCTTTTTCCCGCCAAGGAGTTATCCCAATTCTGGAAAAAGTAGTAGTCTGTAGGCACAAGGTCTGGTGAGTAGTTCGGATGACGGAGAACTTCCAACCCCAGTTCTTGCAACTTGGAGACCGTTTGCGGTGCAGTATGAGGTCGCGCGTTGTCGTACAGGAGCAGCGGAGACGAGCGATTGACCAATGCTGGTTGAAGATGTACCAGCTTCTCCATCATTGTGTTCAGTTCTTCACAGTACACATCTGCAGTAATGCTCACCCCGTTTGGTAAGAAGCTGTGATGAATCACACCGGCGCTAGATCACCAAACAGTGACCATCACTTTTCTAGGGGTAAGTTTTCGTTTAGGGCATTGTTTAGGGGCTGAATCAGGATCCAACCAACTTGCTGAGCGCTTGCGGTTATCAAACAGAATCCATTTTTCATCGCAGATAACAATGCGATTCAAAATTCCTTCATTTGTGTGTCTGTTGAGCAGTACAAGGCAGTTCGTTTGTCAAGCTTTTTTACCTTGCCAATTTGACGCAAATGGACCTATATTGTTTTGACGCTAACGTCGAAAGCTGCTGCTAATTCAGCCGTAGATTGTGTATCATCAGCTTCCAGAATCGCCTTTAATTCGTCATTGT
>MU160035.1:23814-61896 GCA_015888305.1 Antheraea pernyi
TTGCGTTTTATGAGAAAAAAATATCCTAAATGTAATCTCGTAACATTAGTTATCACTGTGCCAAGTTTCGTCAAAATCTGTTCAGTACTTTCAGAGTGATGCGCGTTCACAGGGGCAGACAGACAGACAGACAGACAGACAGACAGACAAAAATTTTAAAAGGGTTATTTTTGGCTTCTATATCGACAACAAAGCCTACCCCCATCAAAATTTTCAAAAAATATTTAATGTACAGATTTGACCCTGCTACAGTTTTATTATAATATAGATTATTATTTCTATATTCTTTAGTATTTTCATAAATATTCTTATTTTTCAATGCAAATCGTCTTTTTTTACAGCCGATATTAAGTATGAATAAAATTTCATTAGGTATAAAATATAGTATGTAATATAATAATAATCATAACTAATAGCATAAGAGTTTATATATATATTATTATAATAGCCAAATGAGTTTGTTCCGCTTTTACGCCTTAAGTACTCAACACATCAACATGAAATACTTACGTACACGTTATCAGGGGTACAAAAAATGATATAGAGTACAATTCGTCCAAAAAAGATAATATTCCCGAGAGATAGATCAAATTTACAGTAACGCAAAAGAAGCCGCGAACAAAAACTAGTACAATATAACGTCATACATATCTAAAGTTTCGCTTTATTTGTAAGTAATTCTACTCCGCAGTTACACTCATGGTTCGTTTTTCCCAGCCTGAACCCTCGTTACCTTACGATGCGCTACATGATCCGCCCTCTTACTTCATTATCGCTTAGCGTACTGTTCCATAAACACTTTATATAGTAATTAATATGCTCCAAATCGTCATAGCGTGATGTTTGATAGCCCATACCTCAGTTTCCTCAAAAATAGGATGTAAATATAAAAATATTTTTTCAGGTCGTGACCGATGTTATAATAATTGACGTGTTCAAACAGACAAAGGACAACGGCGACCGGCGATGGATGGCTCGTCTCTCGATGGTCGCCGTTGTTTTTAATTTGTATTGTGCTTACTACCAGAAATAGTGCAGTCATTTTGCTGTGCTACAATAATAAAAAATACAATATCTTGAGCTCAGACAATTGTAACCTATGTTAAGTAGCTTTTGTTATAGTAACGAATAGTATTGAATTCGCGGAAGGAGGAATTAAGTCTTACGATGCTCTATACATGTATTTTTCTCTGCGATAAATTTATTCTTTATTACTTAACTAGCTGATATCAGCGAGTTTGTCTACGTCGTTTATACTATTAATAATACATCTTATAGACTCGTGAATATAGAATCATAAATGGGTCGGCTCGTCTACGGTAGTACCACCCTCTCATAGAAAACCGACGTGAAGTAACAGTGCTTGTATTGTTGCATTTCGTTCGGTCAGTGAGAGCGCCAGAGGCCCACCTCCCTTCCTCTCTCCTCTCCCCCTCACCCCCTTTCCATCAAACACATGCTGGCAACGCACTTTCGACTCCCACGGTGTTGTTAGTGTCTATGGACGGTGGTAATCACTTAAAATCAGGTGAACCACAATTTCGTTTGCCAGTTATGACAAAACATAAGCAAACTAAAACACATAGGCACTACACAGCTTATGCCTCATCTACATAGCAAGAATTATTTATATAGCTCGTAATAGCTACAAAATAAAAAAGTATAAAGAAAATTGGCTGAGAAACAGAGGAGGGAGAAGTTCTTAACACTTTCCCCACTGCCTATTTATACATAGATACATAATTAAAAACTATGACGTTAAGATTTTCTTACAGTGTTGTAAAATGTATTCGTAACTACATGGATACAATATTAATTACTTAGTTTGAGTTTACGTATACATTATTCAAAGGCTTCAGTGATTAAACTTTAACTAGCTCTGTTATGAAACTTGAACACCGGTTAATAATTGATTGAAAAATTAATAGAATAAATTTACTAACAACCTAAAATTTGTTAAGTAGTGTAGTGTAATTTAGTTAATTATATATCCAAGTAGTTATGGGAGCGATAATGTTTCAGTTAATAGCGTGTTCTATCCGACACGAAATACATATAAGAGCTACTGAGGCATATATGTTTGGTACACATATATATCTCACTAACTTATATACGTATGAATATGTAGCTTAGCTTAGGTTAACTCAGTTAGGTCGCAAATTGCATAAACTAGGCAACAGCCCAAGCCGAGGTGTGGCGTGCACCCTTGAGCTAGTTGTCAAAATTAAATCGGCTGAGTACCTTAAACGCTCGCCTTAGTAGTCCGATGAAGCTGTTAAGGACTAAGGACAAGGCAAGGATAATCAGTTACGTAATGATTAACCTTGAAAAACGCCCCTTTAATTTTGTTCATTGAAGCTAGGCAAAGTTTTTTAACGTTTAAATGTATCGTTCCCATGCATAAAAGTTTTAGAACAAACTTTAACTAAGGTTTGTTTATTAGTATTTGTTTTGATATTATTATTATGTTAATTGAAGGATTGAAGGGTGTCACCCTTTAAACATTAACCTGGTATACATATTATGAAAATACAGTTCCTTTGTGGCTCAATTACGTTAAAAATACTGAACGTATCGGCATAGGACCATGACAATTCGATGCGGAATTATTTGTAAGTGACTCTAGGCTACTTATATTTAGTATTTAATTGATCCTTTGCCATTTCTTCAATTTCCCAATGAAGCGACCGGGAGTCATCTAGTTTATATATAAATTAAAGAATATAAAACAGCTCTTTAGCTTTTTCTGTACTGTTTGTCAACCGACTTGTTTTTGTTATTGTATTTGCCTTAGTGCTATCGTTAAAAAAAATCGTAACAGATTTTTTCCAAGTGGCCTAAGATCGTAACATGCTAAATTTAGTACAGGTAAAGAAGACTGACTCTAAGTACGGCTGCTTGAACATACTTATTGGTGCTTAGCACAGATTTTCAACTTGATAGCCACGGTCTTTTCACTTCTTTGATTTTCAAAGTAATTTATTATGAATTTTTGTTATGACATACACCACTAGATACCGCTGTTATGTAACTAGTATTATTTCTTCTTCTTCTTACCCTTATCCCAAATAAGTAGGGTCGGTACAACATGTTTGTCATGTTGTGGTGTATGATTTGGCTTAATTTTTACGATCGGCCGCCTGCCTGGCATCAACCCTCCTTGGGATTATTTTGTTGTACCACTGTATTTATGATTATTATTATATAGTTACGAAGTCTGATGGGCTCTTTTAGCCTTACAATTTTTCGTACCGGTTAAAAACAAAGTTCTTCAAGATTATGGTTTGCTTGATGTATTGCCATTTTTATGTACCAGAAAACTAGCCAACTTTAGACTATTCCCGAGGACTCCATTTTCTGTTTTTTTTTCAGGATTCGTGGTTTCGGAATTAACTCAGTAATAGTAATGTAATATAAGATATAATAAACCATTACAAAAATATAAAATATGAAAAGTATAATTGAAAAATAAATACAAATAAAATGATATGTCAATGTCACATTTAAAAAATATGCATTTATATGTAACTATATAGTATTATTTCATTAAAATAAATATATATCTTATTCAAAAGGTTCAATAGTTTGTTTGTATTTATACCCCTCTTTCTTTATATGTAAATGCTAATTATTTCTATAATAAGTACAGTTAATTTTAGTATTAGACGAACTTATTTTCATTACAACTATAAATTATTAAAAGCTTGTATACAATCTACGCAGTACTGTTCTGTAAATAGATATATGATATACAGTAAATATATATACATATATATTATAACTCACAGGTAATAGTTCTGATTTATTACACTATAGGCGTTGATTTGAGAAATCGAGTAGTCGGTCATTAAAGGATTCGAACCTACATCGGTCATCGCGGTATCGTAACGCGTTACCACACCATCTGAAAATATAAGTAAATAAATATAGTATTAAATTAAATACTGTTCCGTACAGCACTTGAAGTTTCATAGAAATTAGCAATTTCTCTGCAGACTTATATGAAAGAAGCTACTCGAGCCATTAGACGTATTAAAGCCGCCAAGAAGCATTTGTAATTAACGAAAAAATTCAACACACGTCTCTAAGCACCGAATAACCGGCTGATGTAGGTCGGACATCCGAGTAGTTTATTCATCAAGTGCGGATGTTTATTCTGTTCTCTTATAATAAGTTTAAGAATTGAGTCCGTGATAGTTAAGTTGGATTTTTACTCTATAAGGTTCATTGTAAAGGCTACCTTAATACAATATTTTCTTCTGGCTTCAGGTAGACTAAGTCATCGAATTCGAATGGCTGATAGACTGTTGGCTTTTTATTTCGATTAACTATTTAACACCTGTCCCCATCGCTCGACGTAACTTATACTATATATCGTTTTAAAGTATACCCCATGTTTTCTCCAAGACCCGGGATACCTTTTTAGGGAATTTCATCACAATTGGATCAGAGATTTAACCGAGAAAAATAAGAATAAAATAAATAGTTTCTGCATTTATAACATTAGTGTGGACTACAATGTTAAGTTTAAAAAAGGAAGTTCTAATTCTATATTAAATTAACTATAATGTTTAATAGTAACTATCCGCAACTATACCCACTTTACTTTACAATTTAATAAAACATAACCTAAGTGACAGAAGCAAATATAGCTTGCTACAATTGAAAGAATATTTCGTCATATCCGTCGTTCCGGAGATCACCTCCTACAATCAAACTTACTTCTTTATTTTTGAGGTCGTTATTTTTACGATTTCCTTAAATTAATGGCATCAGATAATAAACATATAAATAAATAATAAATAAAAAATTATAAGTGGTAGAGCCACGGTGAAGCTATTACTGGTTTCAGCTTGAATGGGTCGGCTCTCCCGGGGTAGTACCACCCTCTCATAGAAAAACGACGTGAAGTAACAGTACTTACATTGTTGAGTTTCGTTCGGTCAGTGAGAGCGCCGGATACCCAACTCCCCTCCCCGTCCCCACTTCCCCACACCTTCTCCCAAACACAGGCTGGCAACGCACTTGCGACTCTTCTGGTGTTGCAAGTGTCTATGGACGGTGGTGATCACTGAACATCAGGTGACCCACCTGTTCGTTTGCCTCCTATGATAAAAAAACACTAGTAAAATCTACACTAGTGTGTGTGCATATTTTTTAAAAATAATATGTTGTATTCTTTGACTTCTAGCAGAATCTTTCATTTATGAATAAATTGAGTGCCAAAATGAATATAACAAAAACTACAGTTCCAAATTAAAGTTGAAATTAATATTACTGCATACCACTGACTAGTATGAAATTACATTTATTTATACGATATAACTACAAAAAACCATGTAGCGTACTTTCAAAATATGTACGAATCATCCATTATGGTTATTGCATACTGCAGGTGGACTTTGTTTAATTAACGCAAGAATTTCTGTACCGCCGAATACAGTAAGGGGTGTATGTAGGTCGGCCAGCCATGTTCGCTATTCATTCGACATTAATGCTTATTGTACAGTCTCTAGAGTGTTTAGGCAAGCAGCCTTTACGGCATTGTATGCAGACGTGCTGTAATGTGTGGCATTAATAGTGCTGGGGCTTTAGATTTAAGGCCCAGTTTATGAAGGTACTCTTTAATTTTATGACAATGATCCCTGTGTAAGGTGCGCTGTTATATTATTTTTCTGTATTAAGTACTAGCTGATACCCGCGACTTCCTGTGCGTTGTTTAGTATAAGAAAGTCCCAAAGCAAATTACCAATTTGGCGAATAGTGAGTTCAAGGACCATGTCAAGCGGATTTTAATATCTAAAGATCATTATATGGTCGATCAATATGTGAACGATTGTGACGTCTGGAAATGATGCCCCTTTCTGTGCATCCACTAAAAATGAATGTAACTATCTATGTTTTGTAAAGACATATGTCATGGAAAGATAAACCAGAACGAGTTTCTTGCCGGTTCGTATCGGTGACTTGGTTTTAGTTTCAAACCAATTTCATTTCATTGTATCGCGTAATCATTTTTTTTATTTATTTACTTACATACAATTACTTGTGCTGCAGTGCATGCGTGCGTTTGTGTGTGTGTGTGTGTGCATGTGTGGGTGTGCATATGTGTGTGTGTGTGTGTGTCGGTGTGTGTGGGTGGGTAATATTCATATTTGACAGGATAGTGCAGGGAGCAATATTTCCTAGATACTAAGAAAATCAGTGAATAATACTATCAAGTGAAAATGTCCACTAACGTGATATTTTTTTCAGTCTCCTCGTAATTAAGTTTAAGGAGACAATTTCTTACAAGATTTTTGCATTTTCTGTAAGTGAAAGGAAAAATATTAAGCTGTTTGTTAAGCTTGTTATACAGAACTGCACTCTGTCAATAAAATTGTTTTCTAGTTACAGCGACAATGGAGAAGACTTCAACGCATATTGTAATTGATTCTTATATGTCGATAGTCGCCACTTCTCTAAAATATTTCTAATATAAAATCTACTGTAATTTCCCCCATAAAGAGTTCAACACAATAAACCTAAAATTTCAAGGAGTAACCATTCACAAATAATTCATCCATTCCCTATCTTTGTCTCCGATCGGTAATATTTTACTCAATACTTGATTCAATTTAATTCAATTATATTTTAATGTTCTCTGTTTAGTAAATTTAATAACTTTATTACTTCTAAATTACTTGGTTCGTTACGCTATTAATAGTAAAAGAATTAAAACAATTATAGTTTAATACTACGTTTATATATATCACCAACATATACATTAAAGATATATCAACAGTACTATAAAAAAATTATGACGATAAGGCTTCGCCAAGCAGAACGCGTTTTTAACGCGCGTGGCGTACTGTCACTACTAGCGTCGCGTACAACCACCGCGTTACCGCGTTGTTCTACCGTCGTGTACTTCTACCACGCTTACTTTGTTTGACGGGTTTCAACTTGAATAGCACAACACAACGTAGTAGGTAGTACGCGACGCTAGGACGCCTTGATGCACGTTAAGAACGCGTTCTGTTTGACGAAACTTTTATTATGGATGAATTTTATCTTTGTTCTTTTAATCTACCAAAACCAATGTTATTATTATAAATTTAGTTTTAGAATACTTAAAAAATATGGAACTGAAACAGAACTGAGCATAGTTTACGTATCCTAATCCTCGGTTACCTTTTAAAAGTGTCCAGTCAATAGTACGATCATTGATCATTGATATACAATAGTTTCCTTTGTCACAACGACGTATATTAAACTATTATGTTCAACAATAAATAACTATGTATAGTATACCTGCCCCGCGAATTGTATGAATCAGGCAACAGCCCAAGCCGAGGTGTGCCGCGCACCCATGAGCTAGTTGTCAAAATAAAATCGGCTGAGTGCCTTAAGCGCATGCCTTAGTAGTTCGGCGAAGATGTTAAGACCTTGCAAGGTCAATAACGTAGTCAGTTCGAAAAAAATAAAAATAAGTATACCTGTCCATTGCACCATCATGATAGAAAAAATATATAATTAAACAAATTGTTCGACGTAAGAGGCACTTCACGTGAAGCTGGAAACGGAAAAAATGAGATTTTGGTGTTTATTCATATTCAAACTAATTGGCCTTCCAGTAGAAGTAAGTGTGGACACACCATTTTTTTCTGATGTTTATTTGTACCCTATTAACATATATATTAATACTTTACTAGCTGCTCATCCGGCTTCACACGAGTATAGTAACGAAGAAGATGATAACAAATCTAATTACATCTTGTGATAAAATTAATTTATATAGCATTGAACACATCTTTTATACGATTTTTAAGAACACTAGTAAAATTAACGATAAAATAGAATGTCACTGAATAAGTCTGTAGTTTTTTTTTTTTTTATGTCATTGGTGGCAAACGAACATGTGGGTCACCTGATGTTAAGTGATCACCACCGTCCATGGACACTAACAACACCAGAGGAGTTGCAAGTGTGTTGCCACCCTTTGGGGGAAGGGTTAGGGGAGGGAGAGGGAGAATAGAGAGGAGTGGGGAGGGGAGGTGGGCCTCCGGCGCTCTCAGTGACCGAACGAAACGCAACAATACAAGCACTGTTACTTCACGTCGGTTTTCTATGAGCGGGTGGTACTACCCCGGACGAGCCGACCCATTCATGCTGAAACCAGTAATAGTTTCAGCGTGGGTCTACCACCAAGATAGTAGAGCCACGCTGAAGCTATTACTAGTTTAACATGAATTGGTCGGCTCGCCCGGGGCAGAACCACCCTCTCACAGAAAACTGACGTGAAGTAAGAATGCGTGCCCATATCGAGTGTTAAGACCTTGCTGGGTCAATAGCGTAGTCAGTTCGAAAAACAAAAAAAAACCATATCGTAAGTGGTATATAGCTGTGTTTAGTAGTGTGTTGCTGAGTCGGCTAATTGAGGTTTTTATTATTATTGTTGATCCTGAAAGTTTTTATTATTATCTTTGATTGATAATTGCTAATAATACATATAACTCTTGATATCACAGCATTTTCATCCAATATCTGACATCTCAACCAACCTAAGGAGACATCAAATGTCAACTCAGTGTGACATGTACATACGTTAATCGACTTTTCTCCTTAACTAATGGACTTCCCATGTTGATAGTTTGTGTAATAGAAATATACTTTAATGAAGAAACTATATTTTAATGTGAAATATGATTACAAAACGATCTTTCAAGTTCAAAAATTTGATTTAGTAATGTTTACTTTTTTCAAGTTTCAGTTTGTTTTTGAAAAAAAAAACAATTTTATTGAAGTGAAACTTCTGTAGGCGCATGAGGGTAAAATTTACACAGATGTAACATCACGCAGCAACGGTTTGTATAAATATAAACAAGACTTATAAATTAGTTCACCAAAGAAGTTTCACTTCTGACATGTGTACTTTATACGCACGCACTTTTTTGTAAATTTGTTCAGTGCGAAAAACGATTTATAAAAGATTCAAATTTCAAATACTTTTCTTAGACTATTCTTTATTATTAACTATTCTTAGAAGCCAGTAACTTAACAAATAAACATAACAGAACAAATAAATTTTATGTTCACATTTATGAACGAATTCCAGAACCTCACTTTTTTCGTTGGTGTGTTCACGTGACATGGCCCATAAGCTACATTTTGTATTTAAGTAGCTGCTACCCGCGACTTCGTCTGCATCTTTTAGCTGTTTTATTATATTACAAAAGGATTAGACAGCGTTCTTGATGAAATCTTCCAGACGAAGCGCCGGAGGCCCACTCCCTTTTTCCCCTCCCCGTCCCTCTCCCCCCTCCCCAAACACAGGCTGGCAATGCACTTGCGACTCTCCTCATGTTGCAATTGTCTATGGACAGTGGTGATCACTTAACGTCAGGTGATCCGCCTACTCGCTTATCTCCTACGATATAAAAAAGACGGCTTGTCTTTTTCCGACACTTCCAACATTTATCATTATATTTCAACTAATTTACAAAAAATCTTGACAAATTATGTACCTAAACCTTCCTTGTCAAACACTCTATCTATTAATGAAAACCGTATGAAAATCCGTTCAATAGTTTTTGAGTTTATCACGAACAGACAGACAGTCGCGACGGAGGACTTTGTTTCATAATATGTAGTGGTAACCATACAATAATTACTTTGTTAAGTTCCACAGGTCAACGTGTGTACCTAACTGTGAAATCTCACCCTGTTGTTGTTTGAAAGACGTATATATATATAATTAAACCTCACCCTGTTACGGGTTTCCTTTGGCCTACGATACCCTGCATATACTGTCCCTGACCGCTGACCAATGATGAAATATTTACTCGACACAGCCTGTCTCTCTATTGGAAACGTGTGTCCAAATTTTTATGACTTTAATAACGAGTTTAATATACTATGTCGCTATAATAAAATCTTTCAGTATATTTTTCTATGGAATTAATCCATACTAATATTATAAATGCGAATGTTTGCCTGTTTGTTACGCATTCATGCCTTAATTACTGAACCAATCAAAACTCAACAGAAAAGGATGGTTTTTTTTTCGAACTGACTACGCTATTGACTAAGCAAGGTCTTAACAGCTTCACCGGACTACTAAGGCGAGCGCTTAATGCACTCAGCCGATTTTATTTTGACAACTAGCTCAAGGGTGCGCGGCACACTTCGGCTTTGGCTGTTGCCACGGGTTGCAACGGGCAGTTCGAGCAATATATAATATGGGACCTCGTGAATTATTAAAAAAGAATTTCCAGGAATTCGGTATCTTAACTCTACCCTCCCAATACATTCTTGATAATTTAATGTCCGTAAAAACTTTGAAAATGTGCATTTTGTAAAAGACCGGCATGATCTAAATACTAGAAACTGTGACAAACTGGTCGTCCCATGTTTCAGACTTAGCAAAACCAGTAATAGTTTCTTAGGTAATAGTGTTAGGTTTTACAATAAAGTCCCAAAACATATTACCGATTTGCCGGACTGTAAATTTAAGCACCATGTCAAGCGGGTTTTAGTGTCGAAAGGCTACTATAGAGTGGATCAATACGTGAACGATGGTGACGTCTGGAATTGACTCCTCTCTGTGCATCCACTAAAACGGTATTGTAACGTATAATGTATTTGAAATATATATATATGTTAAAAAGATGTACCCAATCGAGTTTCTTGCCGGTTCTTCTCGGTGACTGGGTTGTTTTCCGAACCGGTGGTAGTTTTGACGTTCATAAGCGCCTTATTAGGGCCTAAACTGAATAAAGCAATTTTGATTTGATTTGATTTGCCTGATACATGCAATTCGCGACCTGAAAAGGATAGAGTTATAGGAATAAATATGAATATAAATGATATAGCTTTTTATCCAGAAAAAAGTCCTGTCACCAAGAAATAGGTAAATCTACATTAACGCGAGCGAAACCGTAAGCAAAAATTAGTTTCTAATATCAAGAAACATTTCTTGAAGGTTATTAAGAACTAGCCGCAGCCCCAGTTTTCCCTGTATGTACTAACAAAGAAAATGAGACCAAATCTTCATTTTACAGTACTACTATGTAATGTACTAAAATGACAGCAGAACAGCAACTAAATACAAATTTATCAATTCTAGCAACATTTTGAAGATCTTCCCACTGTATTCTGCCTTTCTCACTTTTTTACGGGAAGATTTTTAACCCCAATTTTTTGACAGATTAAAGAATATAGGAAATTGGAAATGTTTGTAACAACATCATTTGAGCATTTTATTTAAAATTCTCCTCGACGATTGTGGTATATTCGCGTTGCCAAAACCGCGGTGGATTTTGAAAATTTACGACTTTGTATATGAAACTATGTAAAACCATGGCTAACTACATAAATTATCATTAACAACCGCTCGCGTTTTTACTTGTTTTAATCAATACGTGACTTCGAGAGTTAATAAGAATAAAATATACCGACCTATCTCGAATTTCCATCGCTGTTATGTATTAATGTAACGCCGTAACTTGCTAAACTATTTGGATACATTTTTTAACGCTGAAGGTGGTAGAGCCACGCTGTAGCTATTACTAGTTTCAGCATGAATGAGTAAGCTCGCCCGGGGTAGTACCACCCTCTCACAGAACAGCGACGTGAAGTAACAGTGCTTGCATTGTTGCGTTTCATTCGGTCAGTGAGAGCGCTGGAGGCCCACCTCCTTTCCCTACCCCTCCCTATACACAGGCCGGCAACGCACTGGCGACTCCCCTGGTGTTGCTAGTGTCTATGGACGGTGGTGATCACTTACTATTAGGTGACCCGCCTGTTCGTTTTCCTCCTATAATATAAAAAAATAACCGTCATTCAACATGAGATGAGATTGTGGTCGAACGCTAGAAGCGTATAGAACATTAAAAGATTTTTTTTTGTTTTTGTTTCTTTTCCGTATACGCAATCAGTAGTACTATGAGCGGATTTGTTGAAGGAGGAGTAAGTCTGGCCAAGTGCGTCCTTAATTGAGGTTGTATGTAGTTGGTATGTATGTCTTTTCGTTTCAACCGTTTCACATATCTCTGTTGAATCAGTTCAGTTGCTAGAACATTTGGATGGTTATTAAGCCTTTTTTGGTACTTAAATGCAGTCCTATGAATCTCTTCTTTAATGGTGGTCATATGAAGGTTTTCATGGATCCCGTTGTTAGTAATTAGCCATGGTGCCATAGATATGCTTCTAAGAATTATATTTTGCATGCGTTGTAGTACCATGATGTTGGAGTTGCTGGTGCCTCCCTAAATTTGGATTCCATAGAGCCACAAGCCATTATATATCTCTATATATACTGTTCAATATTATTAAATGTTCAATGTTATATTCAATTCCCGTATTATCTTACATATTTCCCGAGGTGTTACTGGTTTTGGCAGTAGAGATAGTTGAAAGTAATGTTTTAGGATATATTCCGTTTCATTCTCTGCCTCCCAATAGTCAATGGCATGTGGTTTAGATAGATGTGTAGCATAGGTATCAGCTTTTTCTTGCGCGGTACTGGCCCACGGATTATTAGACTTCTTTATATGTGGTTTCATTAACTGGGGTCTATTATATGTCTTTGTGAATTTCCATAGTGAGTAGTTAGTAGCTTTTTTTTGGGTCAAGAGATTCCAGCTTCGCTTGTAGAGTAAAACGATGCCATTTCTGAATTGCTTCTTTTAGTTTTAGAGCAGCAATATTAAAGACTATCTTATCCTCTTTATGTCTACTAAGTTGCCAAACTCGGCACAGTCGGCGTTTTTCCAACACTTTTTTCTTTATTTCATTAGGAAAATTGTATGTTTTTATTGTTTGCATAGGGGGTGTATTAAGCCAGCAAGCTTGTTGGATGATGTTAGTTATTTGCCTTGTCGCATCTTTTAGATCATCAGCTGTTTTTAATGCTAATTTTATGACTACATTATGTTCCAGGAATTCACGGAATGAACACCAGTCTGTATGCTTATTATAGAGTTTTTCAGGTTCGTCATACTCAACAAGTAAAGTACTGACAGTTAATAATATAGGGGTATGGTCAGAGGTGCTATCGTAACATGAAGTCACTTTAAAGTCGACAACGAAGAAGTCTAATAAGTATGGGATTTTATTTGTATCTGAGGGCCAGTAGGTGGGTTCTGATGTAGATAATGTAAACAGATTGTTATTGTCCAAGCTCATCTTTAGTTGTCTTTCTCTGGTAGTGATTAATCTAGACCCCCAATAGGTGTGCTTGCAGTTCCAGTCACCACCAGTAAGGTATCGATTTCCTAGAGATCGAAAGTATTGAGTGAACATGAGTTCTGAGACCTTATATTTGGGAGGACAGTAGACAGCTGACACTCTAAGTCTTCCACAGTTCGATTCAATTTCTACTGTAGTTGCCTGGATTTCATTAGTCTGGTATGCAGGCATTATGTGGTGTTTTATGGACTGTTTAATAATTATTGCTGTGCCGGCATGTGCAGTGCCATCAGGATGTCCGGTTAAGTATGTTTTGTATCCTTGTATTTTAATATTCGTAGCGGCAGTACAATGTGATTCAGATATTAAAATGATGTCTAAATTATGTTCCTTTATTAGAATTTCTACCTCATGTTTATTTGGCGCTAAGCCATTAATGTTCCAAGCTGATATGTTGAAAGACCCTATTTGGTTAATGTTTTGTCAAGAAGTTTGGACATGAGGTTCATCAGAACACTCATTTGTTGTATGATTAAATCAAACTTTTCACACTGTTTATATAATAGCGATTCTAGTGTTTCTTGTGTATGCTTTATTTTTTTTTAGATTTTTGAGGATATCGGCATATGTTTCTTCCCGTGGTATACGAGTATTGTGACTAGATTTAGGAAACTCGAACATTTCTTTTTCTTGTGTATGTTTAGATATAATTTTAGGTCCCAGATTCGGTTTCTTAATTGTTCTTCTGACTAATATTTCCTTATCAACTTCACATCCCTTGTAGTTAACTGGATGTGGACTCTGGCAAAGTGCACAAAGTACAGGAGTGAACCGACCTCTTTTTGAACAATCGGAGGTCTTGTGTGATTAAGCACACTTAACACATCGATATGGTCTCATACAATAATTTTTGGAATGGCCGTACTGTTGACATCTTTGACACTGTACAACAGATTTCTTTTTTTAGGATCTTCGATCACCACTACCTGGCGAGCAATATATTTAATTTCCTTACCAACTTTATTACTGGGACCAGGCAGGATATTAGCAAAGAATGTTGATGTTGCTTTCTTATCAGGACCATATTTAGCATTTACTATTTCACTTGCCACCTTGTTACCTGTTTCTTCTATTGCTTATTTTATGGCTTTAATTGGAGTTGTAGGGTGGAGGTTCCGGATGACTATTATAAAGAATCTTTCGCCTTTTCTGTTAAAAGTGTGGCCAATTAGACCTTTTTCTCGAACTAGGGCAATAAGTTTATTGTATACTTTAATTTTCATACTGCTTATCGTAAGTTGATTTTTGGTGATAATTTTGTACGAGAAATGTGTTTTTTGAACTATTGATTCCAGGAGCTCTGTTAATTTATTGACATCATCTACTCCATAAAGAATAATTGGAGGTGGTTTGGGGGTCGTTTTTAATTTCAGTGACGCTCTATCTTGATCAATTACATCAACCGGAAGTTCACTGAACCTGTTAGTGGCATTGGTTCTTTCAGGTGGCGGTGAGGTACTCATTTTCTTTCTTTTTGGATTTCTGATAATAGGGACACGTTGCCAAGATGGTGGTTTAATAACATTTTGGTTTTCACTGGTGGTTGGTGTATTGGTTTCTTCGTTGACAGATTTATCTGTAGATATTGTTATGGGTTAAATAAGCTGGAATACAGCGCCTGTTGGACTAATTTCTTGTTTCCAGTAGCATTCACTGATACAGAGGCCTGGTTACTCACTACTGTACAATCTTCGGTAATATATTTCACACCCTAAAGCCCGGGCACCTCTTAGCGCCGGGCTCTAGCCAGATCGCATGACCAATCGCATTCTATATTTTCCATAATTTCATAAAAAAGGGAGTTAGGAAAAAATATTGGCAGGTATTTCCCAAGTACCTGTCTCGGATATTTCGGAGGGCATTTAGTAACCTCATGGCTCTCCGTAGCCAATTTTATGGGTTAGTTAACCGCCGCCCTTTACTCGGCGTTGACGAAATTTACGGCTGACATCATGTCTAAATGTTCGTAGACTGGTAAGGTTTCGTCGTTCTCAGCCAATCCTCCTCTTTTCTCATCCGGGCTTGGGACCGGCAAAGGCAGAGTTTAAAAGAATGTTACGTGTAATTTAGTATATTGTCTACAACTTTTATGTAAATTATATATTTTTGTATTATTACCTACTATGTTTTTTTTAACTATTTTAAGGCTTGTTAACTGATATTAAGCTCCTTGAGCAACTCAACACGCCAGTATAAGGCTGAAATTTGCAAATGGTTTTCTGGTCAGGTATTGTTAGCGTTAAATAAACACGTAGCCACTATGAAGTTTATAAAGGAATCGTCACACACATGGCCAATAGCTACAATATTAAAAACTAGCTTTTGCACGCAGCTGCACTCGTGTTGATGTAGGTTTGAACAATACCTCGTGAGCAGTATTTTTTTCGAAGAATAGGTGGGTCACCTGATGTTAAGTGATCACCACCGTCCATAGACACTTGCAACACCAGAAGAGTCGGAAGTGCGTTGCCACCCTGTGTTTGGGGGAAAGGAAGAGAGAGGGGAGGTGGGCCTCCGGGGCTCACACTGACCGAACGAAACGCAAAAATACAAACACTGTTACTTCACGTGGGTGTTTCCGTGGGACGGGTGGTATTGCCCCGAGCGAGCCCACCCATTCATACTGTTTGATACCCTATGTCCTTTCAGTAGCCCCTGCCGAAATTGCAAAATTTAGTAAAGATAGGTTGAGTAAGTAAAGCTTGAAAACACAACGAAAATACAAATAAAAAAAAATCAAATCCCAATTCGAAATATTAGTAAGGATTAGTTAAGTTATTAAGCTTTGTAATATTATTTATTGCACATAAAAGTTGTCTAATGCATCAAAGATAGCAACCGAACATTCAACATGTTTATTGCTATTACGTTACTCAAAGGCAGTGTAATAATTCATGTATATAAAATGTAGCTCGCATTTAAATTTCAAACAGACGTACTTACTGTTTCCAACCTTTAATGCTTTTTCAATTTTGGATAGTTTCAGTAATGCACTGATTATAAGCCCTAAGATTGATACGAAGAGTTGGAACCGTTGCCAGTTCAATCACAGTAGTGTAACTTTTTATTTGATTGGCAAGATTATAAGTCATTGTGTCTAAGTTTTTGAAGTTATACCTATTTTGGCGCGTTAGGGAAAAATTATGAGAGTAAATTTTTAAGATGCACGCGCACACCGTCACGAAAAATCGACACCCTAAAGTTAGCTATAGTCAACATTTTGTTTCTTTGTATTTGTTGTTTGTATTTCATGGCATTAAAACTTTCAATGTATTAAATACCTTTTTTCTATTGTTAGTGTCGTTTTTTCTACAAACATAGAATAAGGCGAAAGATAAAAATTTTGAAAAGATTTTTATCTTGTTGCACCAAAGAAGTACAACTTCTAACGCATGTACATAAGTACACACACACTTTTTTTTAATCGTGTGTCTAAATAGAGTGCTCTTCTTTGAATACTCAATTTATTGTTGCGAAATTCAATTAATGTGGAACAGTGCAAGCCAAAATTTTTTTACTATTTAGCAGCACCTGGTTAGTTGGTTAGGATAATACATGTTATGCTAACCTTGGAATTTACAAGGTCTTACATCGTACTTATAGGAACTGAAATTATGTTACTTCAAGCTGCATTTTTGAAAAATTGTAATTTTTTAAAAATTGTATCTAGCTTCTTCTTATCAATAAAGATAGGCCAGTCCAGTCCCATTATAGTTCATACCTACTTAAAACTAAGAATTATAAACTAAACTACATAAAAAATCGTTAAAAAGAGAGCTTATAGTAAAGTTACATATCATTCTGTAAATGACATATCTTATGTCATATATATAAATGAAATATACCATACAAAATGATAAAAGTATTGTAATTTTCAAGCCAGATTACTATAAAAAGTTACCGCCCCAGAATATTCCCTCGAATGATAAAATCCGATGTTACCCGGTCGGAAAGTTACGCCGAGTCATAATAAATTCATTATTATGAAACATTTACGAGATTACCATCAATGTACGTTTTATAACGGTAGACAAACGCCATATTCCCTTAATCCCACCTGCACCGGCCGCTCTGACAACACCGAACTATCAATAATTCAGGGCACAATCTTGCCAGTGGCGCACAGATATTATTTTAATAAAAAAGGGACCTTACAACAGTATTTCAGTTTAAATTCCTTTTAAGTTATTTCTTCATAAGTTTTCATAACGCGTGAAAGATCGTCTTAATAAGCCCAAAAGGTTATTGCAGTGCTTTATGTGTTGTATTTTAAATTGTCAAAAACAATGTATTTCTTCAAAGAAATCTTATGTCTAAGACAACTCCTAAGTGTAATTCACTCTATATAATTTTTCTATTCTTGAGAATTTAATTGGAAAGATTTGTAAATACAGTCTGCATCGTACCATTCCAAATATTCATGCACTGCGATAAAAGAGAAAAAATATGCAAATATGAATCTATATATAAGTTTTGCCATTATATACGTGCCTTTCACGCCAGCAAGGTTTATTCGCAAACTCGAACAAATTGAGCACATAAGAAACTTTTAAGCAATCTATGAGTTCTGGATGAACGGATGTTTATAAAACCACCGATATCATTTTAAAACTAGCTGATACCCGAGACTATGTCTTCATCGTTTATTATTTTAGGAATATATTTTATGAAAAAAAAAACGTGTGTTTGTACTTATGTACACGCGTTAGAAGTCATACTTCTTTGGCGTAACAAGATAAAAATCTTTTCAAAAATTTTATCCTTCGCCTTATTCTACGTTTGTAGAAAAAACGACAGTAACAATAGAAAACGTTGACAATAGATAACTTCAGGGTGTCGGTTTTTCGTGACGGTGTGCGCGCGCATCGTAAAAATTTACTCTCATCATTTTTCCCTAAAGCGCCAAAAGAAGTATAACTTCAAAAACAATGCTTGTATCAATGTCTATACGGAGGAAGTGTAACTTCTTTGGCTTATATATATTAGCTTGTACTCGTATACATATGAGAATGGTCTTGAACTATAGACTATACAAAGCCCCATAGTAAAATAGTTAACTATACATTTACTCTTTTTTGTATACTACCAAAACAAGATAGATACTTATACATACTTACACATGAATACAAATGCCTCCCTTACGTTTATCGCGTAACGAAAATTTAGCCCTATAGTCTTTTACTCCAATGATCACCACGCCGCTTACCCCACTTCTCAACGGCAAGACAACACATAGCTGAGACGTAATACTTGGAAAAATCATCGTTTCTTAAAACTTTAATATCTTTAAATTCAATGAAGCTACCGTTATACTTTTTGAAGTTATACACCTTTTGGTGCGTTAGGGTAAAATGATGAGAGTAAATTTTTACGATGCGCGCGCATACCGTCACGAAAAACCGACACCCTGAAAACTATAGTCAACATTTTGTTTCTTTGTATTTCTTGTTTGTATTAAAACTTTCAATGTATTAAATACCTTTTTTCCATTGTTAATGTCGTTTTTTCTACAAACGTAGAATAAGGCGAAAGATAAAAATTTTGAAAAGATTTTTATCTTGTTACGCCAAGGAAGTACTCGTACAACTGCTAACGCGTGTATATAAGTACACACACACATTTTTTTAGATAAGAACCAAGTGTCTCAGGAGTAAAATAAAAAACCGATCGAAATATATCCAGTAGTTTTTGAGTGATGTGGACAAAATGATAGACTTCTGCCTTTATATTCATACTAGCTAACCCAGACACGCGTTGCCGTGTCTCAGTTATTGTTACATGTTCAATTGAATAAAATACGTGCACCATGAAATAAACTGGAGTTGAAAAAGAATATCAAAATTAAAACCTATGAGATATCTATAACAGTCGATCCTACAGTTTTCTTTCAACAAACTAATTTAAAGCGTCATCTGTTGGAGACTAATTAAATTAACAATTAATAATAATAATCAACATTGGCAATAATTTAATTTGTAGGAAAAAAAATATTGAGGCCGTTACCGAAATATAAGTTATTCTTTATCTCAAGTTGGACCAAATCTATACACTAGCCGACCCGTGCCCACTTCGTTGGGCGGGAATAGGCATTATCAAGCTACAACTTTTTTCTAGAACTGAATCATATATCTCTCATCGTTCGTAAGAAATGTTTTCGTTCGACCATTTTTTCTCCGACTCCCCAGATATTACCCCCTACAACCTCACAGACTTTACCTCTTTATAATATTAGTATAGATAATATAATTAGTTAATAGCTTCTGCCCGCGACTTCGTACGCGTGGAATAGTTATTTTAGGCTAAGACGCAGCGGAAGCTCTCAAAAAAAAAACCCCCGATATTAAAACATTTTTCATTGTTGCTTCGCTCCTAGTAGTCTTAGCGTGATGATATGTAGCCTATAACACTCACAAATACCGTGGCTTTCTATCGGTAAAAGAATCGGTTCAGTAGTTCCTGAGATTACACCCTAAAACGTCACAACGTCACAAACTCACAAACTTTACCTCTTTATAATATTAGTATAGATTAATGTCAATTATCATGAAAATCGGTTCAGTAGTTTCCGAATTGATCGTTGACAAACATTATGACACTAGACTTTTATATATTTACTAGCGGTCCAGGCGGACGTTGTCCTGCCTTGATATTAAAAAAAATCTAAAATTCAACCGCAGGGCCACCTACTGGGTCCAATTGTGAATCTAAACCATTCTCGGATCCACTCGAACACGCACACAAAATTTCATCAAAATCGGTCCAGCGGATTAGGAGGAGTTCAGTGACATACACACGTACAAAAGAAATTTATATATAAAGCTATATATCAATTTGTTTCAGAAAGACGGCGAGGATGACCACATACGGGCCGATATGGAGGTGAAGAAGCTAGATAAGCCGGGCAGCCTGTCGCCAGTGAAACCGTCGCTAAAGAAAGAGAGTGATGACGACAAGCGGTCCCGTTCTAGTAGCAAATCGGAAAAAGAGCTCAAACTGCCTCCAGAGAAGTCGCCCAGTGATGACGGCGTTTTAAGAAGAGAACGACGATTGTCAAGAGCGAGTGAGAACTCCAAAGACACATTTGAAAGGTAAATATATATATTTTTTATTTTTTTTTATAGTTTATAGCGTACAACTACAGTCTCATCAATCTCATCACACTAGACCTAGAAGGACTGGGTCTCAAGTACAGAAGTCAGAACACACCATTACGTCACAGTATAAATCGGGTATATCTTTTTAATATATATATATATATATATTGAATACATTATACGTTACAATACCGTTTTTAGTGGATGCACAGAGAGGGGTCAATTCCAGACGCCACCATCGTTCACGTATTGATCCACTCTATAATAGCCTTTCGACACTAAAACCCGCTTGACATGGCGCTTAAATTTACAGTCCGGCAAATCGGTAATATGTTTTGGGACTTTATTGTAAAACCTAACACTATCACTTAAGAAACTATTACTGATTTTACTAAGTCTGAAACATGGGACGACCAGTTTGTTACAGTTTCTAGTATTTAGATCATGCCGGTCCTTTACAAAATGCAGGTTTTCAAAGTTTTTACGGACATACATTAAATTATCAAGAATGTATCGGTGTAAATATGTACGGAGTAGATTCTCAAATTGGATATGTTTCTTTTTGTTTGTTAGAAACCGGTTTAGACAATTCAGTTTTTATCCGAATGGGAACACTGTTAAGGGAGTCCTATTTTAATTTAGACTGATTACGCGTTAGACCTTAAGCTTCGAAGATACGAATAGGAAATTATAGATTCATATGGGGCTGATGCTACTTGTATTCGCAGTAAGTGTATCTCTCATTCCCCTTCATATGCTCCCCGGATAGTGATAAAAGTAGCAAAATTTTAGCCACTCCACTATTCCACATAAATTGAACCTCGCAACGACAAATAGAGTAATCTCTATTTAGCTATACGATTAAATAATAAGGTGATTCAGATATTTTTCCGTTTAGAATAATCTAAGACTATATTGGCACCTAGCTAACAATGATTCTAAGACTTTTTGGTGCATTTTTGACAGTAGATTTTTTTTAAACTCGGTTTATTTTTTTCGTATTTTTCTTTGCAAAATAATATATAAGTCATATCATATTAAACCAAATCGTAGTAATCATTGATCTTATTAAGACACTTTTTATGGATAACCAGTGTAAAGTATAGTAGCAATGACCATCTTTATGCCTCAATATTATTCTCTACGTGACGTATACCTTACCAAAACTCGTAGTATCTAATTTTGAGGGCTACTCACGTACCAATTTTATTGAATCAGGCTTCCCTAAAATATTTTCCTTATAAATAAGATACTATGAGATTCCTTGCCAAAGATCTCATAATGTATGGAGTCGCAAATTTAATCGACATACACGGCATATTAGTCTTTTCATATACAGAGGTACATATATCGGAGCTAGATTGAGTTACCACATTGACATTTCTAAGTATTCAATTTACTCATGATGTATTCTTTACTAAAGAATACGTAGTAATTTAATAAAATACCATTTATTAATAAATGTGTTTTAATAGCTTGTAGGTGGTAGAGCCAAGCTGAAGCTATTACTGGTTTCAGCATGAATGGTTCGGCTCGACCGGGGTAGTACCACCCTCTCAGAGAAAACCGACGTGAAGTAACAGTGCTCGCATTGTTGCGTTTCGTTCAGTCAGTGAGAGCGCCGGAGACCCATCTATCCTCCCCTTCCCCTTCTTCCCTTCCTCTTACCCTCCCCCCCCCCCCCAACACAGGCTGGCAACGCACTTGCGACTCCCCTGGTGATGCAAGTGTCTATGGACGGTGATTATCACTTAACATCAGGTGACCCACCTGTTCGTTTGCCTGCTATGACATAAAAAAAAAGAATTATCATCTTTAGTATATATCTTTCTATATAAATTTCTTCTGTACGTGTGTATGTCACTGAACTCCTGCTAAACGTCTGGACCGATTTTGATGAAATTTTGTGTGCGTGTTTCAGTGGATCCGAGAATGGTTTAGATTCACAATTGGACCCGGTAGGTGGCGCTGCGGTTGACTTTTAGGTTATTTTATTATCAAGACAGGACAACGTCCTCCGGGCCCGCTAGTGTATAATACTTGTGAATGTATTTTCATATTGATTATTCAATAAGTAAAGATAACAAAAGAACATATATTTAAATGGCCTAACTTCTAAAAGCACCCTTTTGCTAACAACATAATTAGCGTAATGACTAAGCCAGAACTGGTAATCGACACTAATCCATCATCCGCTTACAGTTAATTGATCGATCGGATAATACGCCTTTCCTTTTACTTTACAAAGTCCCAAAATAGGGAAGACGTATCACCATAATGCTACATAAACTTCAAAATAGGTTAGTAAACTTCGAATTATATCTAACTTTATATATAGGAAGTGTGTCCGCTCTTATATGACGAGGGCTTGAATCCTTCGCAACTATAGGTTTTAACGCTTAGCTACGTATTAAGGGTCTGATACATGATGGAGCATAATATGAAAGCCCATATGGTTTTTTTTATATCATAGGAAGCAAACGAACAGGCGAGTCACCTTCTATTAAGTGATCACCGCCGTCCATAGACACTAGTAACACCAGGGGAGTCGCAAGTGCGTGGCCAGCCTGTGTTTGGGGGAAAGGGAGGGAGGGGGAGAGAAGAGGAGAGATCGGCCTCCGCCGCTCTCACTGATCGAACGAATCGCAACATTGGAAGCACTATTACTTCACGTCAGTTTTCTGTGGGCCGGGTGGTACTACCCCGGGCAAGCTGACCCATTCGTGCAGAAACCAGTAATAGCTTCGGTGTGGCTCTACCACCTACATAAAATTACACCTACATTATACAAAAAGGAAAGAAATATATACTGCTGATGTTTCAAAACATGCTACAAGAGCAAAGAGTATAAAAAACTTAATAATATTACACAATATCTCTATACGAATTTTATCCTACGAGTAGTTGATATCTTCGACTTCTTTTGCTTTTTATCTCAACAATATATTTTTTAAAGGATTAAACATAAAAAAATTGAATGCAAAATAATATAATAAAGCAATGCTTTGCTTACAACAATTCTTTGTAAATATTGTTATCCGTTAACTTCTCCTCTAGTTTGCACGCGAACCACACCGTTTGCCCCACTTCTCTATGACAAGAAAACATGCGTCATTGAATACGTAGGCGCTTGAAAAATCATAATTTCTTAAAACTATATATTAAATGAAGATTATACTTTTTTACGGATTTTTTTTTGATACGAACTAAGAAATAAAACTAGAAGATTGATCGAAATCTACTCAGTACTTTTTGAGTGTTGCGCGCACAACGACAGACCTCCATCATTCTAATTATATACAGCCTGAACGTTTAGACAGTAGCAATATTTATAGAGAATACTCTGCACTCGATTCTCGTTCTTAATGAATTTAAAAACTAGGTGCTTAATATTTGACCTAATTATCTAGAAAAATACAAAAATTATACACAATCTTCTACGCGTCTATGTTAACACAGTATCAATGACCGTCGGGTGATTTCACTTTCACTTGAAACTAAACGTGGGAACATTAGGAATAAAACAAACGGGTTTATTGTCCGTTTTATTATCGAAAGTTATTAACTCCGGGTCGCCAATTGTTGCTTGCGGCACTGGTCATTGCACCTAGGTTTATTACGATTGTGTTTATACTTTTGAAAGTAGTAGAACAAACTTTAACTTTTTTGGTCGTTTATTAGTATTTGTTTTGATATTATTTTATATGCTGTGAGTAAGTATTATATCCTAAAATACTGCGAGCGTTTAACCTTTCACATGGTATAAGAAGATACAATATACAATCTGGACCCCTTCATCGTTTGTCTGCGTAGTTTATTATCTTAACAATATATTTTATGTACAAAGTAAAATCATAAGCATCACATCGTTTACCCCATTTCTTCGCCGCAAGAAAACACACGTCTTTGAATGCGTATTGTTTCAAAAAACTTTACTTTCTTAGTACTTTATATTAAGCGAAACAATCGATTTTTTTTTCATAAGAATCAGGTATCTAAGGATTAAAACTAAAAAATTGATAGAAATGTATCCAGTAGTGTTTGTGTCAGGGGCACACAACGGTAGACCTTTATCATTTTAAGTGTATAAATATCCTCGCCTAAAGTAGGGCAAGCCTATATCTCAATCGTTAGGCTCTTCCCGTTATATGATGCTACAATGTTACCTTTTCATAAGATATAATAAAATTTTATACAGAACTGTACCTGCGGCTCTCTGCGCTTTTATGAGCGACCAGTTTCGTCTCGTAGTTTGAATTTTAATCGTAGGGGCTTTATTGTTTGTAAAGTATAATTGATAATTATAATTATTAAAAGCTATCAATAATGAAATAGATTATATAGGTCGTACACAACATTTTATTAAGATACTTTGAGTCTAAATTTATGATTAAATTCATTTAAGATTTTAAAGTAAAACTTCATTAGGCACGACTAGGAGGTAACTGAACGACAATGCATCGGAAGTCCGTTACGGCAATATGGCGTCTTATTTCTGTACCATCCGGTTTATTAAATATTTTTGATTTTGTCAATAAATAGTTTACAAACAAATCAATCAAAAATTGTTGCAAAAAAGTTATAATTTTCAATAAAAACTATTAAATTGAATAATAATAAAAATAATGCAATAGATTTAATGATATATATATGGGAGCCCGATCATGCTGTAATCTGGTTTCAATGTAAGTAAGTAACAAATTAGATCAAAGCCTCATATCTGTAGTACTATCTTTCAGCTAATTCGGAATTTAAATTACACAGGAAATATAATTAGCAACACTTTGTTTTAAAGTAAATAAAATAACGAAAAATACGTATATAAACATATATAAAAAATATAAAATTGGATAACCATAAAAATCATACAATAGAGTTAATTATATATACATGGGCGCGCGACCGTGCTGCCATCTGGTTTCAATGTAAGTAACAAATTAAATCAAAGCTTCATTATCTGTAGTGCCATCTATCAGCTAATTCGGAACTTAAATAACACAGGATAGTGATTAACTAAATTTAACGATCAATAATTCTCCAGTTCAATCAACAACACGATATGGTACGACTATTGATGTAGCTTTCTCGAGGAATTTAGAAAATTTGCAGAGTATAATTTATATTTCTCATTTCAGTAATCATAAACCAATCATATCATATTTGAAGTAAGGTAGTAATTACATTATTGTTTAAAATGTATAGTGGTCGACGATAATAAATATATATATTACTAGTGTTACATCATCAAAAAAATCTTTTTAAGTACTCATATGATGTATTTATTTTTAACTTAATCGCCATCTCTTATAACGCCAAAGAAGTTAACTTCAATCACGTGTGACGGATACACGCACTAATTTTTAATAATTCTTGCAGCGTATCAAAAGAGGAAAGATATAAAACTATACTTCTCGTGTGCATATCACAAAAGGCGGTCAAGCTGTTTCTGCGTTTTAATGTATTGAATCTAGAGAGAAAACATTTTTTCTATTATTTATTCATAATAGTCATCGACCATAAAATCAGAAAAAATAGATTTATAGACAGTATTACAGACCTATTAAAACACATTGGTGTTCTCCAATGTATTTTATTTTATACTTTCCTTCTAGTTACTTCTAGTTATTTCTGATTAGATCACCAATATAAAAAATACTGTATAATGTATTCTATTTCATTCTCTCACATAATAAGCCCTATGGATTCGTATTTTTGTCTCATTTTAATGTCGCTTTTTCATTTCAAATAACAACAGGGTAAATAAGATTTCACTTCAATAAACTTCATTTAGTACAACATATTGAAAAAAATAATGAAGGAAATATTGTGTATTGAAAAAATATTGCTAGGGACGATGACATACTCGTACATTCGTTATGAAGATAGATTTCCCGTGTACCGTTTATCTGGAAATGATTATGCATTGAATTCTCTAGTGACAGTTTCGTCGAAAAATTAACTTTTTTTTTGTAAGATTAACTGACAATCAGTTAACTTTAACTCATGTTGACACTTATAACTGTAGCATGTTATTAACTCAATGTTGCTATGCTGTTTGCAGTTGTACCTGGAAAAAAAACGAACACAAAAATAGAACGATTCCTAGTTAAGTTTAACTACACATGAGGGCTGGAACAAAGAGCTATACGTTTTCACGTGGCTTATTTCAAAATCATTTCAGATTCTGCGAGACCTATGACCTTTTTTGTTTTTCAGAACGCAAAGAACTTTCTAGACGTGTATACAATAGAAATATTTATGTAAACTAGTTTTCAACGTTTTTATAATACGATATTACTAGCTCTATAATTAATCTTTTTATACTCTTTATGAGTTAACGTTTGATCACAACTTCACCTACTAAAACCCCACGGTGTACCGACAGACCGTTAATGTTGGGACGACAAGGGATCTAGCTATTCAACCTCGCCGCCCCAACGGTCCACCCGGCGGATGGTGGCCGCCGTGCTCCTACCTCTAGAGAGGCAGACTGGGTACACACCAGCTGCCTCCCCTCGTCCGCCGAGATCACAATTTCACCTAACGTTAAATTACGATCTAATCTAAGAGAGTAAACACGTTAAACCTAGTGGGGGCTGGATCTCAAGTGCACCTTCCCAAACTCACCAACTGGTACCAGGCGACAGATTTTCAACATGAGGCTGGTAGATAGTCTCGGATTTAAGAAAACCCTTACCACCATGCTACAATCCATCACAACGGTCTCCTTCCACGAAAGCTCCAAAATCAAAATCAAAATATCCTTTATTCAATTTAGGCCCTAATAAGGCGCTTATGAACGTCAAAGTTACCACCGGTTCGGAAAACAACCCAGTCATCGAGAAGAACCGGCAAGAAACTCGATCTGGTTTATCTTTTCATGTTATATATTTTTACAAATCATAAATAGTTACATTTGTTATTAGTGGATGCACAGAGAGGAGCGTCACAATCATTCATATTCATATTGATCCACCCTATAACAGCCTTTAGGTATTAAAACCCGCTTGACATGGTTCTTGACCTCACTATCCGGCATTCTCACAATCCGACGCACTTATTAGGATTCGAACCTACGTCCATCGATACGGTGTCCGAACACGCTCTCAACTAAATCATAATCGCTTTGAAGTTAACGTTAAAGTGACGAAGCGATCTAAGATGGTAACATTATAAATCTAGAGCGATCTGTCTCTCTATTGCAACTGTCAAAACACAAATATAGCTAGTTCGGTGAAAAGTTTTTAATTTGAGAATGATTGCTAGCTATACAAGGGTTAGGAAGCCTTGCCAATAGCTCGAGAAGGAACATTAATCGGTACTATGCCATAAGAACTACACAACAATAAAGAAATATTCTATGATGGATGAACAGAATTACCTGTCGACGCACCTTTTCTCTCATAAAGAATATTACAGTGTATTTCAAGCTCTATAAATTAATGGGGATATATTTTCTTAGATAATAGTATTATTGCAGAAAATATACTATTAAGCTTGCTGAAGTAATAATGATAAATTTATTACCTCATATTTTACCCACATAATTATATACAATCTTTTTCATACACAAACACCTTATAGATATTATAGAACAGTGGAGATCATAGTAACAATTAATATGATTATATATCCCACTCAAAATGATATCTTTATATATATAATTCTTCTGTTCGTGTGTTACATACACCTGAACCCCTTCTAAACCGCTGGACGGATCTTAATTAAATTTTTGTATGTGTTCATGTGGATTCAAGAATGACTAAATCATTCACAATTGGACCCCGTTGGACAATTGGCTGCGGTTGATTTTTAGGAAGTTTTTTTCTTATCAAGACAGGACAACATCTGCCGGGCCCTTTAGTAATATATATTACAGATGGTAGAGCCACGCTGTAGCTATTACTGGTTCCAACATGAATGGGCCGGCTCGCTCGGGGTAGTAGGTACCTCGGGGTACCTTCTCATAGAAACACCGACGTACTAGTGCTTGCATTGTTGCTTTTCGTTCGGTCAGTGAGAGCGCCGGAGGACCACCTCCCCTGCCTTCCGCTCTCCCCTCCCACTCCCCACTTCCGACCATTCCTCCCAAACACAGGCTGGCAACGCACTTGTGACTCCCCTGGTGTTGCTAGTGTCTATGGACGGCGGTAATCACTTATAATGAAATCAAGTGACCCGTCTGTTCGTTTGCCTCTTTATATATATATATATATATATATATATATATATTCTGTGTGTATATTATAATAATATCGTTATATATAAATTTCTTCTGTATATATATATATATATATATTCTGTGTGTATATTATAATAATATCGTTATATATAAATTTCTTCTGTACGTGTGTATGTCACCTACTCCTCCGAAACGGCTGGACTGATTTTGATGAAATTTTGTGTGAGTGTTCCAGTGGATCCAAGATGGTTTAGATTCACAATTGAATCCGGTAGGCGCTGCGGTTGACTTTTAGGATTTATATATATATGTCGGGGAAAACCTTATTCCCGTTGGCATCGTCATTAGTGGTTACGGGATTAGTGGGCGTCATTCGGGTAAAATGCGAGCACAATACACAATATTCACGGTTGTTCACGGTTTTTATTTAGATTACACATTATTTTATGAGATTACAATAATTTCACATTTGAAACATTAACAATTACGACCGAGCAGCGAGTTCGGGCACCGATCTTACTTTAATTAACGAATATAAATACTCTCATCAACGATCCAACTCGATCCTTTGCTATCACTCAAAACAATGCGTCACATAAACTGTCCACCTTCTAAAAGTAAAGATGGCACCTTGACCCCGCTCGAGGCATTGGCTCTGCTCTGATTGGTCATTACGTAAATTACATTGTATTTAACTTCTATTACATTATTAAGATTTTAATCTATAGAAAAATGTTACAAATGAAATAGAATAAAAATTAAGTATTTTGAAAGTAATAAAACTGTACGCCTCTTAAAGTAAAGGTTGACTCGACTTCGCTCGAGACACATGGTCTATTCTGATTGGTCGTTTGGTGAATTACAATATTCGTAACTTTTATCAGATTATTAAGGCTTTTAAGTAATAGAAAAATGTTATAAATCAAATAAAGTAAGATTAAGAATTTAGATGAAGACAAATAATATGTGTGCAAACAATAATCAACTCGACTTATAGTTTCCTCCGTATATATATATATATATGAATACCATGTATTAATCGCTTCATTTTGCAGGCAGGACTCAAAATCCACGTCGCTCTCAAGTCCGAAAGTATCCCGAAAGTACTTCACGAACTGGCGACAGGCATGTGATAAGACTAAAGATAAAACGAAAGAGTTATTGAAACGGTGGCGGACATTACCCGAAGCTGAAGGGGCAGGGGAACTGATGCAGCCAGCCGAGAGTAGCGATGAAGACAAGCAACGGGGTTGGAGTGTGCACGTGTGGAGTAAGTTAGCTATTATTATGTCTAAAACTACGGCTGTTCCCTAGGCCCCTAGGTCCGTTCCCTCGACGTGGAGTCCTTGAGTACGCTGCTCGCGCGATACAGTGACACAAAATCTTACATCACTGCAACAACATTACACATATCATCTCCACACACGTGCACATGCACATGAAAGTGGAAGGGTTTTATTTTTTTTCTTATCATACTGGAATAGTTTAGAAAAAATATCCGACACAAAATACATATAAGAGTATTCGAGGTATGTATGATTGGTACACATATATGTTTCAATTACTTATATAAGTATGAATATGTAGTTTAGCTTAGGTAGGTCAGATAGGTCGCGAATTGCATGAGTCAGACAACAGCCCAAGCCGAGGTGTGCCGTGCACCCCTGAGCTAGTAGTCAAATAAAATCGGCTTGTTGCCTTAAGCACTCGCCTTATTAGTCCGGTGAAGCTGTTAAGACCTTGCTAGGTCAATAGGGTATTCATTTCGAAAAAAAAAATAGGTCATATTGAGTATGAGTCCCACTTCGTTAGACGTTAACAAAGTGTTAAAAATCCGTATCGAATAGTCACAGTTCTATGCCGATACATTCTGTAATTTTGACATGATTAAGCATCAGAAGAACTGTATTTTCACTATATAAGAAGGGTAGAATTTATCGGAAAAACACACTTTCTTTGTAGAGCGTTTAATTTCCTATAATAATATACCTTGTTTTAATTTTATTTATTTCGAAGAAACAAAAACTTAACGCAAATAAAGCAAAAATCAGATGATGTTTAAATAGGAAATGTATTATGATTTAGACAAGGCTTCATATGTATATTAAGGTCTTATTTGTGTATGATATTTATTTTTAGGGTATAGACTGAAAATTTAGGGGGCGTTTGAAAAATTGTTAAATTTCAACATTTTAATGGTCGTCATTTTATATATTAATTAATTATCATACCACATCAAAGTTGATTTAATACACAAGTACATTCTTAATTGAAAAATATATGCAGTGAGAGAGGTAGGTGCGAATTGATTCGAAATATTTGCCTTCCTGATTAACAAGACACGTAATTCCTCAAAATATATATGTAAATACAATTACGCGTACGATTCTTTTTGAATTGATATTTACGCTCATCGTACAGAAGTCCTTTATATGCTGTAGTCAGGTGAAGCTGTTAAAAACCTTCATATGCTGCTCAAACCAGTGGTAATATAGCTAAAAGTAACTCATAAGTGCATAACAATAAATGGTAAGGTTGCTAAAAGGAAGTCATAACAATAAATGCATTTAAACTAAAAAAATAATTAAATCAGGATATGTAACTAAAAGTGTACGAAAGAGTCAGTCAGAAAATATAACTTGAAGTAATCTTAGAATATCTTAAATTGACCAAATTAACATTGTGAAGTAACCAATACATTGAATACGTAATTCTCTTCGGGAAAAACAAAAAAGGTTGAAGATAGGAAACCAAAGACTTTCATAAAGCATCCAGTGGCTTAATGTCTTGGAATCATTTCTAATGTAATATACTTGAGCTGATGTTCAAAATTTATATAAATACCGTGATATTATATCGTAGATCTTTTTGTTATTACTAAGAATCATAAATTACAAAGCGTTCTAATATGAATAGTAACGAGTTAATATTTTATAGGATAATCAACAAAACAGGGTAGCATCATTACTTGAGACACCCAAGCCAACCTCACCTGCACGTGGTGCACCCTGCTGAATAACGAACGAGGCAATGGCGAAAACGGGGTGGTAGGGTTTTTCAGCCTGACTGGCTTGCAACGTATACGTATAACCATGTATACGGCGAAAAAGCCCGTCATAGTGGTTCGCTTCTGCGGATCGCGTTTCGGGATCAGCCTGAGCATATCCAGCTTTTTGCAGGCCGGCATGACAGCGGCGACCAACGATGGATAGTGTGTCACTCGGTAGTCGCCTTTGTTTTTGGCTGATTTCTCAGTGAAAATTGAACACTCATTCTTTTAAATCACACGCTCATAAAATATAAACGCTATAGCGTCTTTTCATTTACTCTGTAATACCTGCTTTTCACATTGTACTATTGGCTTTTATTTTTTAAATTAAAAACAAAATGGAAACGCAAAGTTCCTACCTAATACTAAACTGTATATCTCTAGAGAAGCGTAATATTTGGAATAGCAGCAGACTGTATGATATTTTATACTTTCTCTAGTAATTACTTTAACATTTTCATTTGAAAACAACACGCTATAAAAGACAAAAAAATTAGTCAAATTAAGAAAATATGAAATAATTATGAGATTGAGAACAAATGTATAGGTTTTATAAGTACTAAAAGGCTAATTTCAATTGGCTTTTATATCCACTTTCATTATTGAAATTTTAAAAATAAATAAAAAGCATATTTATTTTTCAGGTTGTAATAAGTTTTTATTGAAGTGAAACTTCTAATGCGACTTTCAACAAGGTTGCGTTAAACGTTTAACGATACCATGGAGGGGGTATGAAAGCACTGTTGCGTTAAACGTTCAACGCTCCTGGGGAGGGGGAATAGAAATAAACAGAGCGAGAAAGATAATCAAACATTTCGTATCTTACTTTAGTTACCATAATCCCATTGTAAATGTTATAGATTTGGATATTTCTCCACTCGAAAATGATAATTAAAAGATGCGATCAATTGTGAATTGTAAGCAATGTTAGTAAGTTTGTCTTAAAGATACAATAGGATTTCACTAAAAATCAATTTCTACCCCTTCCTATTTTCATTTCCACATTACGAAGTTTCACTTCTTCCGCGCGGAGGCACTATTTTTTTGTTCATATTTTTAAAAAGATATACTGATGTGATGACACTTATGACGCCACATTAGTGTATTATACCCATGGGCAGCTGGAACACGTTGCTAGTATAAAATAGAAGTTAAATTTTATTGAGAAAACTCCTAATATTATAATAGCGGTACGCTATGATGACCGTTTTGACGTGTGTCTGTTCATGAAGCTTCGTATAAATTAATTACTACGTTTAAAGGCGCAAATTGCTGTACATTTTCAATAGTGGATTTAGCCCCAAAAATTAATCGAATAGGGTAAATCGGGGCTGGTTGACTCGTTTCAGTTAAGTCGCACATGTTTTTGTTATTTTAGTATATACTATTGTAAAACGCAATATATCTGATAAAGTACTGGGCTTGGACAATAGATGTAAAAAAGTTCGCAATAAATTATAATATAGTGTACAGACTTGATCTTATAGAATTTATTTTTATTTTAGCACGGTAATATGACTGCACTGTGCCTGATGGTAAGCACAGTATAATCCATAAACAATGGTGACCACCGAGTGATACACTATCCATCGCCGGTCGCCGCTGTCATGCCGGCCTGCAAAAAGTTAGATATACACAGGCTGAACCCGAAGCGCGACCCACAGAAGCGCATGGTTCTAGAACAACAAATTTGAAATAGATTTTGCCTGAACGTTTAAATTTTATGTAAAATATGTTGCGACTATTATCCAGTAGGTTGCTTAGGTAGTCCGTGTTGCTGGACGACACCAGGAAGGTACTCGAGAGGATCGTTGGCTCACAGGTGGTCCGGCATCTTCAGGAGGTTGTCGAACGGAGGTTGTCGAACTGCGCGTTGTCGAACGCGCAGTTCGGCTTCCGGTCGGGGCATTCCACGTTGGACGCCCTGGCCCTCCTAAAAACGATCTCCACAGAGACGACCTCTCAAGGTGAGAGAATATTGGCGGTGTCCTTAGACATTACCAACGCCTTCAACAGTCTTATGCGGCGGCTGTTGGAGGCTATCTGGACGGGACAGAGGTCGCCTTCGTGGGTGCAAGGGGACAAATGGTCCGCCACCACAGGTGGGGTCCCACAGGAGTCAGCCTTAGGCTGACTCCTATTGAACAGGGGCTACGACTGGGTGGAGTGTGCCTCATTCGCTACGCGGATGATACCCTAGTAGTAGCCCGGGGGCGGGAAACAAAGGAATTGATGCGCCTGTCCACGGAGGCCGTTACCCTCGTGGTCGGGCGCATCAGAAGGTTGGGGTGGAGGTGGCCCTCGATAAGACTGAGGCTTTAATGCTTCACGGGCCTCAGCGAGGGCCACCTCCTTCACCTTCGTCTTCAAAACAGATAACAACGAGTATGTAGTCTTTATTACAAAGTATTCTATGGAAACAATAATTACTTACATGTACTGTTTTTCCATATTATGCTCCTGGACCCAGACGACGTGAGTACATGATGCCGCTTTCTAAATGATTAATTAGGGGAATGCAACGGTTTTTCGTATTTAATAAGATAACACAATATTTTCGAGTAGGTCGAGTTTTTCATAATTAGTATCAATGACCACATCCGGCACCTCTACGACACACCCGAGAGGCGAGATTACAGCGCCACCCGGGGAGCCACTATTGACCTACGATACCGCACTATTGACTTTATCGGGGGTGTTACTAATGACCTCAAACGCTATTGGTTGAAGTTAACGGCTGTTGATTATTCACCCCAGTGAGAGATTACATTGGCGGGAATTCGACATATAAAGGGCAAGATCTCGCTGATCTAGACGCACTTCTATGTGGAAGTTATTGTAAGGCGAAGCTCTGCCCAAGTGTTATTGGTTTACCTGACCGATCGGCTAGCTATACGTATTTTGTAACATTAGTCAACTTAACCCTATAGTCAACCATCCCCGGTCTCCCTTATATAGTTTTATGATACAGAACTAAACTAGTACAGATTTGTGAATTTTGTATATGTATAACTATGTACTATATATCTATCTAACTACTGCTATATCATACTATACAATATATTCCAGCGCAAAGAAATCGTTTCATTTTTTACTAACAATAATGGCACCATTTAACAGAATCCTTAATTGTTTATAATTATTACTGTACTTGCCTACAACACAATCTGCCATTTATATTTTTCAAAATTAGAAATTATAAAATGTATATTTTCCCTCCCTTTATATAATTGTACTAGCCTCTGCCCGCGACTTCGTCCGCGTGGAATAGGTCATCGGTGCCCCGCTCCTATTCGTCTTAGCATAATGATATATAGCATATAACCTTCCTCGATAAATAAGCTATATAACGCTGAAAAAAACAATTCGGACCAGTAGTTCCTGAGATTACCCGCTACAACGTCACAAACTCACAAATTCACAAACATTACCTCTTTATAATATTAGTATAGATATAAAACAGCTCAGCTGCCACCTTCAGCAAACTCGTGCCAATGCTTAATTCAAAACAAAGTAGCATTTAACAGTATTTTATTTTTTTGAAAATAAATCGACATTTGATGTCACTGTTAAAATTTACCAAAGGAGCCATCTTAGCGCGCTGCCACTGAAGTAGGATGGATATGTTCCTCATGATAAGCTTTTGACCTCATTCAACTCGCAAGCAAGCGCTGATGTGCAAATTGAATTTTAGGTATCAATAAAGTTGTCAGGCCGATAGATAATAGCTTATTTTCTGACGGTATTCTTTTTTAAATACATTGGAAAATATTTTCTTAAAAAAAAAAACATTTTAGAATTTAATTGTAAAATATATATTAAGAAAAACAAGGTGTGTCGTAAAGACACACGATAGAAGTGAAATTTTTGTATTACAGAAAAACATTATAATTAAATAAGTACAACAAAAACTCATCATCACGCAATGTTCCTAGCGATCACCCATCCAAGTACTGAATTCGCGCAAAGTTGCTGAACTTCGCTGATCGGACGAGAACCGGTGTTCGCAACACTACCCGACACAGTGTTTACCCCCACCACTTTTCATCACACAAAAAGGATGCGGATCAGAATTTTAAAGGATAAGAAGTTACATATACACACATCAAAAAAGTCTAAGCAACATGCGTGATATTACAAATTTTACCATTTATATTAATTAATTTCTAAGTATTTACTCAAGTGCGTCAAACAAAGTGCGTAGGTCAGTAAACTTTTTTGTTATTGATGACATACTGACTGGTTGTAAAAAAAAAATTGATTATGTTTTGTTTTTTCATAAAATTCAAATGACTGCGAATTTGTTTGAATTTAAGTGCATTTTAATTGCTACGTTTAGTCTTAATTTTATAATTTTACCAACCATTTAAATAAAGTTAGCGACAAAATTGAATTGTTAGATATTCTTAACGTCATGAAGCGACGTCAGTTGATGGCAGATGAAATGCAAAGAGCTGTAGGGATGTTGCAAGCGGGAAGTAATCAATCTCAGGTATCTCGACATTTTGGCATTCATAGAAGTGTTATTTATCGTCTTTGGCAGCGCTACAGTAATACGGGAGAACCCGCTGAACAGCATCCAGGCCGTAAAAGGAGTACAACCACGCGGCAAGACCGGTACATACAACTGACTGCAAGACGCCAGCCGATGTTAACCGCTCGAGAGACAAGTTTGAGGCTACAAATTTCAAGTGGTGTTGATATAAGTCCTCAAACTGTGCGAAATCGACTGCATGAATACGGCCTACGAGCTCGACGCCCAATAAGGTGCCCACCGATACGTCACGGGAATCGCGCTCATCGATATGAATGGTGTAGAGAACGCATAACAACATGGACTCAGGAACAATGGGATAAAATTATGTTTTCCGATGAGTCACGATTCGCGTTTAAGCACAAGAAGTATGCGAGTGTATCGTCGGCCCGGAAAAACTGAAAGGCTCAGGTGCGTTCAGGAAGTTCATCCATACAGCGGCTCAAAAGTTATGTTATGGGCGGGTATTATGAAGAAAAGGCGAACTGAGCTCGTTTTTGTAAATGGAAACATGAATGCTGAAAATAACATTAAGGATATTCTCAGACCTTATGTCTACCCATTTGCACAAACCTTTGGCTCCGATTTTAGGTTAATGCATGACAATACGCGTTCACATACAGCTCGGCGAACCAGTAAATACTTTGCAACGGAGAACATCCGAGTATTGCCCTGGCCTGCACAATCGCCAGATCTCAACCCCATCGAGCACGCATGGAACATGCTCCAGAGACGTGTTTTGAAGGACTTGGACGGAACGACAACAACCCAACAGCTGAAGGATTTGCTACAATTCCATTGGGAGCGAATACCGCAAGATGACATAAACAGTCTCATTAATTCAATGAATAATCGTTGCCGACAAGTTCTGAATAGCAGAGGAGACCATACTTTGTATTAAATTGTTCTATTCTTTCACAATAAATACATTTTCTTTAGAAATTTCATTTTGTAAGAAAAAAGTTAAGTTTCTTATGTATCTTAGTTTCTACAGTATATTCTAATATTGTTCATTTCTGTTATTAAAAGAACTTATAAAGACAACAGCTGTTATTTGAAATGCAAAGAGCTGTAGGGATGTTGCAAGCGGGAAGTAATCAATCTCAGGTATCTCGACATTTTGGCATTCATAGAAGTGTTATTTGTCGTCTTTGGCAGCACTACAATAATACAGCAGAACCCGCTGAACAGCATCCAGGCCGTAAAAGGAGTACAACCACTCGGCAAGACCGGTACATAGAACTGACTGCAAGACGCCAGCCGGCGCACTTCGCAGCGCACGCACGTTGGCGGCACCGAGGGCGTCGGCCCAGACTGGAGCCCCGTAGGCGGCCATCGCTCGCACGACTACACTAAACGAAGTGAGTCAAGTGCGGACACGCCGTCGCGTTTCTATCAAATAAAATTGATCTGTACTAAATATAACTGAGTTCAAAAGAAGTGTTTACTATTAAACGGTTTATGAATACCAATAGCAACTGTGAGTAACAATAATTATACAAATAATAGTGATTAAATGAACTAAATTTAGTTGAAAACAAATCATTACACTTGAAAAGTTTTAGTACTACCCCGGTTGGAATACAACAGAAGAGTACAAAACGTCGTGTAAATACGCGTAAGCGCCACAATATACACGGCGCTTAAGACCTTTTTCACTCTTATATTGTATCGTGATTTCATAGGAATACTTGGAAATTAAAACTGCTGTTTTTTATAGCTGTTTTAACGATTATTCAATGAAAAAATTAACCAGACTCTCATAAGTAACAACAATGTCAAAAATAAATAAAACCAGAAAGCAAGTACTACAATCTCCGCCTAGTCCAAGCAAGTCACCTGTAACCCTAAATGATGTCCGTAGCATTGTGAAGGAGGTTATTCAAGAAGAAATAGAATCACTTATAGATAAAATAAAGACGAACGGTAACTTATTGAACAACGAATTGAAGCTAGTACGAGAAGAAATAGCAGAAATAAGAGAATCAGTTGC
>MU160035.1:64244-88747 GCA_015888305.1 Antheraea pernyi
TTTTTTTATAAAATTCAAATGACTGCGAATTTGTTTGAATTTAAGTGTGTTTTAATTGCTACGTTTAGTCTTGATTTTATAATTTTACCAACCATTTAAATAAAGTTAGCGACAAAATTGAATTGTTAGATATTCTTTACGTCATGAAGCGACGTCATTTGATGGCAGATGAAATGCAAAGAGCTGTAGGGATGTTGCAAGCGGGAAGTAATCAATCTCAGGTATCTCGACATTTTGGCATTCATAGAAGTGTTATTTGTCGTCTTTGGCAGCGCTACAATAATACAGGAGAACCCGCTGAACAGCATCCAGGCCGTAAAAGGAGTACAACCACTCGGCAAGACCGGTACATACAACTGACTGCAAGACGCTAGCCGATGTTAACCGCTCGAGAGATAAGTTTGAGGCTACAAATTTCAAGTGGTGTTGATGTAAGTCCTCAAACTGTGCGAAATCGACTGTATGAGTACGGCCTACGAGCTCGACGCCCAATCAGGTGCCCACCGATACGTCACGGGAATCGCGCTCGTCGATATGAATGGTGTAGAGAACGCATAACATGGACCCAGGAACAATGGGATAAAATTATGTTTTCCGATGAGTCGCGATTCGGGTTTAAGCCTGATACAAGAAGGGTGCGAGTGTATCGTCGGCCCGGAAATACTGAAAGGCTCAGGTGCGTTCAGGAAGTTCATCCATACAGCGGCTCAACAGTTATGTTATGGGCGGGTATTATGAAGAACAGGCGAACTGAGCTCGTTTTTGTAAATGGAAACATGAATGCTGAAAATTACATTGAGGATATTCTCAGACCTTATGTCTACCCATTTGCACAAACCTTTGGCTCCGATTTTAGGTTAATGCATGACAATGCGCGTTCACATACAGCTCGGCGAACCAGTGAATACTTTGCAACGGAGAACATCCGGGTATTGCCCTGGCCTGCACAATCGCCAGATCTCAACCCCATCGAGCACGCATGGGACATGCTCCAGAGACGTGTTTTGAAGGACTTGGACGGAGCGACAACAACCCTACAGCTGAAGGATTTGCTACAATTCCATTGGGAGCGAATACCGCAAGATGACAAAAAAAGTCTCATTAATTCAATGAATAATCGTTGGCGACAAGTTCTGAATAGCAGAGGAGACCATACTTTGTATTAAATTGTTCAATTTTTTCACAATAAATACATTTTCTTTAGAAATTTCATTTTGTAAGAAAAAAGTTTAGTTTCTTATGTATCTTAGTTTCTACAGTATATTCTAATATTGTTCATTTCTGTTATTAAAAGAACTTATAAAGACAACAGCTGTTATTTTTACATCATAGAACCCTAAAGATATTATTTTAAAAATAAAATACAACGTTATAATGTGAAGAACCATCCTAAAATTTAAATTAGTACATGTTGCTTAGACTTTTTTGATCAGTGTATTTCCATAATCTCATTTTGTAAGAGCCCCACTGCTGGGTTAAAACCTTCTCCCGAGGTATTATAATACGCGGATAATCAATACTTTTTTTTCGAACTGACTACGCTATTGACCTAGCAATGTCTAAACAGCTTCACCGGACTACATCATAATCAATACACTAACCCACGAGGTATTAGCTATTTCAAGCACTGGAAAGTTTTCAAATTTTACTCAGATGGTACCACAAGAATATTTCTTAGATTCAAGTTTCCTCACGATGTATTCCTTAACCGTCAGCTGACAACATATCCAATTGAAACTGGTATTTAAATTACGAAAAATTATTTAATACATATCGATGTTCGAAATGGCGTTCGTGACAAACAAGATAACATTCCTATTATTATTAACAAGCAAATTATTTTAAAATACCAAATATATTTTACTTTAGGTAAATATTTTGATACGGTTATAATTTTAGCATATAATCTTATCGTACGCATAAAGTTCAAGGTGCCGATAATTTTTCTTATTTATGACGAAATCGATTATTTACTTTTCGTAATAGTAAGTATCTTATAGTGACTTAATATACTTTAATTGCTTTATTAAATTAAATCAATATAATAGCGTCAAATAGCTTCTATGAGTTAGAGAATTTTTAGAATCGCTCTGTACCTTAACGTCTTCAGAGTGAACAGCAAACAAAACAATACGACTTCAAAATTCAAAACAATTGGATATTCATTCATTTGATTTCTTTGTATCTGGTACGTTTAGTTGAATTTAAATGTATTAAACTTAATTAATATTAATTAAGATGATTAGTTCTAATGAACTAATCTATATTTATATTATAGAGACGTAAATTAAAATTTAAAATTAAAATTAAATAAAAAGTAAATTATTTCAGTGTTACATAGCTCACAATTCTGGTTGGAGATGAACCAGCTTCTCCATCATTGTGTTCAGTTCTTTACAGTACACATTTGCAGTAGTGCTCACCCCGTTTGGTAAGAAGTTATGATGAATCATACCGGCGCTAGACCATCAAACAGTGACTATCACTTTTCTAGGGGTAAGTTTTCGTTTAGGGCATTGTTTAGGTGCTGAACCAGGATCCAACCAACTTGCGGAGCGCTTGCGGTTATCAAACATAATCCATTATTCATCGTAGGTAACAATGCGGTTCAAAATTCCTTCATTTGTGTGTCTGTTGAGCAGTGCAAAGCATGTCTCGACGCGTACTTCGCGCTGGCGATAATTGAGTTCGTGCACGTAGCACGGCAAAATGACTGCACTATGCCTGATGGTAAGCACAGTACAATCCAAAAACAATGGCGACCACCGAGTGACACACTATCCACCGCCAGTTACCGCTGTCATGCCGGCCTGCAAAAAACTGGATATGCACAGGCCGATCCCGAAACGCGACCCGCAGAATCGAATCACGATGACGGACTTTTTCCTTTTTCGCCATATACATGGTGGTTGCGACCCAGTCAGGCTGTAAAACCCTACTACTCCGCTTTCACCATTGCCTCGTTAGTTATTCAGCAGGGTGCACCACGTACAGGTGAGGTTGGCTTGGGTGTCTCAAGTCTTATGATGTTACCTATATATACTTACCTATTACAACGCTTTAGTAAGCTGACTTCACAAACGAAATGTTGAATTGAATCATCTGTGGATAGATTGTTTGTTTTTTAGTATCTTATCTTTAGTTAAGCCCCTTTTTGGTTTACAAAAAAAATTATCAGAGGCTATTGACATTGCGATAACCACTTGGCCAGTACCGCGATAATGTAATATATTCTGCAAGAGGCCTTAACCCCCTACGGATTTATTATTGTTACGTATGACGATAACCTTTTCAAGAACACACACTTATACCTGATTATGTTTAAATGCTGAGCGAATTTGCCCGAAATACGGCGAGGCATTTTTTAAATAGTGTACGCTTTCTTTGTGATTCACTTATGTCACTTTTAAACCACTAGTGATAGCTAAAAAACAGTGTAATCTATTAGGAAAAATAACCGGTGTGAAAAATAGTGAATTTTACACAGCGAAATCTACTTGAGAAAAATATAGTAGAAGATATTGATTTATTTGTACACGATATATTGTGCTTGGAAAAGAATAGCTTGAGAAAGAATTAATTATATAAAAAAAACTATTGCAAAAAAATTATATATATGTATCGAATATTACTTTGAAGAAACCAGCTTGAAAAAGAGTGAGTTATACCCGATGAGAACTACATAAAAAGAAACCGTAGTTACAAAAAGAATCTTTTGTACCCTGCAAAAAGGGTGAAGTTAGTACAAATCTAAACTTACTCTATCTTAGTATACTGATTAATTAAATGGCAATTAATGCTTATTAATTTAAGTACATATGTCTTTGGACTCACATCCTGAATATTCCGTCACAAATACATCTAATTATAACACACTGTATTGAGCGACAGTAACAATTTGCACAAACTATACGACTTTCCGATGACTTTACGACGAAAGATAAATAGCACTTATCCACACATTATTTACGTATACTTGATAATTTGACTTTGCAAATATGGCCGTTCTAGTCTTATATTACAAGTAAGTTTGTTTATTTATGCTTCAATGAATAACATAAACAGAGGTAACTGAAGAAGCATAAAGAGAAATAAATTCTTCAGAAACTCGAATTAACTTTTAATGTAAATAGGGTTGACAACGTTTTTTTGACAAAAATAACGTATACGAACTAGAAAACATAAACTATTTGCAAGAATATGTATTCTTATTTCCTTGAATATTTTTTTTGTAATGAACACAGGTTACAATTTTGTTGTCTTTGAAAGTTTCATAACTACTATTACAAGTTTAGATTCAAATAAATGAATAAATCATTTTTATCAAATACTAGCTTTTACCCGTGACTTCGTCCGCGCGCAATAATTATTTTGGGCTAACGCTAACACGCAACGGAAGCTCTCAATAGGAAAAAGACCCCGATATTGAAACATTCTTCATTGGTGCTCCGCTCCTATTGGTCTTAGCGTGATGATATATAGCATATAACGTTCATCGATAAATGAGCTATATAACATTGAAAAAAAATTCAAGTAGGACCAGTAGTTTCTGTGATTACCCCCTACAACGTCACAAACTTTACCTCTTTATAATATTATAAGTATAAATATCGAAAATCAGTGAGAATGCAGGTCACTGGCGTAGAGAGAAAATATGCAATATGCAATACAACAGCTAGCTATTATCTGATCCATCTGACATATACAATTCAAGAAAATAAAAGAAATTGGTTATAGAAAACGTTTTTTCATTATTGTACCCTAAGATATCCCTCAATGGACATGCGTTAAGGGGCAATTTCGACTAACACCCAATGTTCAAGGTCACTATAATAGGATAAGAATGATATATTGTTGACATCAAATTTCGAAACTCATCCAATATTTCTTTTTTTTCTGCAGCCTCTTTTTGTTTCTGCACCTGTTTTTGCTGTCGTTAATTTTGTTAGTCTAGTTAAAAAAATCGTTTTACATGCGAGCAACTATTATTATTCTACTTAACTCTTCGATCAACCATAAGTAGATAAAGGGTCACGTACAAAATCGAAGCCAAAAGCTGTCCGCGTAAATATATACTTATGTGTAGCTATTACCATCATAACACCTAGGAATAAAGTCACGAATGTTCAAAATATTATCTAATACTTACGATAAAACGAGCAAAGCAATAAATTATTCCCCTCACAAATGAAAAGATTACATAAACAACATTTAGTGTGAATTCAACCTTAACGCGTTATGAATAAAGTACATTTTCCCGTTATTGTTCGTGTTTGTGCGTGGTTGGAGAGCCTAGGCCAAACATTTGTATCACAGATTTAAAATCGGTAATTTTGTTCAAAATTTGATATTATTTGTTAGTTTAAAGCTTAAAATATAACTTATTTAACATGGATTTAGCGAAAGTAAGATACTCCGGCCGTTAAATCGCTTTTTCGGGTATTATTTTTGCATCTTTTGAATACACTGCGGCATGTGAAATAAAATAAAGGTTCACATTTCAAGTGAGCTGTTATTTACCGCGACGAATTTTTCGCGCCGATCCTTTATCTGGTTATTGTTGATCAAAGCTTAACTATTAAATATTACACGTTTACTACTGTACATTAATAACATTGCGTTTGTTTACATTATATTATATTACCTATTTGTCATAGAGATAATCTCTTTTGCGGAGGCCTCATTTTTATCTTTTTTTTTTACCATTTTTACATTGTAATCCACAACATCTCGCGCCGGAGCGTCCATGGCCAGATGGATGAACCTACTAATTGCATCGTCAGTCACGTCGGTATAGAAGACACAGGTGTTGGTGTGTCTGGATATTGCGACTATAGCATCTGCCCTTTGTTTGCAGGGTCACCACTGATTTCAAGGTTAACATCCCTGAAATTCATGGACTGCTTATCACTTTTTATTAACATGTAAAAAATAATAATAATATTATTGGTTATTCTTAGGAGATATGCATACACTGTAAATTTTTCTATAGATCTTTTTAACGTATATAATTCTATAAACCACAGCTAAAACAACAGTCCGGTGAAGCTGTGAAGACCCTGCCAGGTCAATAGCGTAGTCAGTTCGAGAGAAAAAAAAAACAGCTAAAACAAAACAGCTAAATTTACACAGACAGACGTGAATAGCAACTTAGTTTGATACTGTATATTGATTTTGACAATTATCATGTTGCTGTAGAATCGATAAAACTTTGAGTTGACTTTGAGTTGTTTTATATTACGCAGTTATGGTTATAGTAGTAGAGAAAGTAAGTAAATAAGTTTATATAAAATAAATTTTATTGACCATTTTATCTTTTTATTTTAGGTTTTATTGTTAACTCAGTATTTTAGCAGTGATGCGTGTTCATACAAACAGACAGACAGAAAGACATTTCTAAAAATGATTGAAATGTGTTCCATTACTTATTTCGGCACCTGTTTTTTCATAAAAATCGTAAAAGTACAGACACTTTAGATTTAAATTCTTATGATAGGTATAGATTATATAGCGATAGGTTTGCAGGCCAACATGATAGCGGTAACTATCTATGTAAATTAAGAGGTTTCATTAGAAACGACTATTTTCTTTCGTTGACACTGAAATATATTCTTTCAAAACTATGTATTTTAACAATGAGGACTATTTTTATAGATAATTCAATTTCCTATAACATTGCTCTTGCACCGTTTTTGTTAACGTGAGCCATTCTTTTGATATTTTCAAAAATATCAGAAAAAAATACTTTTAGTGCTGATACAATTAACACGAGCCGAGTTAGACTAAAGTTGTTAGTGGATCTTTTGAAGAGTGAAAGTACCACAAATAACTGTACTTGTTACTATGATAGCTTAAAATCCGGCAATGTTATAGAAATTTAAAAGAAAAACAAGTTGAAATTATTACACTAATCACGTATAGAATCGATGCAGTCAGGAATGGCAATAAATACTTCGTAGATACTGTCACTATTTATTTGGCCAGAGCTTCGCCTTACAATACTTCGATACGATAAGTGCGTAGATATCACAGACATCTTGCCTTTTAAAGGCCCATCTATATAAGTCAAAGCGATTACTATTTATACATAATTCCGCAAAATAATTTAAGTAACACAAAAATAATAAAGTATGAACAAATTAATGTTATTTAAGCTATATAACAATTTTATATAATTATCCTTATTTATGTATCTCGAATGTGTTTACTAATCTGTCTCGACATGTAGATCAGCGACATCTAGCCTTACATGGCCGAACTATGAAGTCAAAGAATATACTATTTATTATTCATAATGATCAAACTAATGATTCAATTCTATATAATGATATTCTTATTAAAATCTATATAATATTAATTATTCTTATTTATGTATCTTTATTATGGTGGCGCTAGCATCAATGTGTATCTAATATGTTGGCGCTAATATCAATGTTCCGGTCGTGTTGTAGTCTCGCCTCTTGAATGTGATGCAGCGGCACCGGCGGTGGGTGGTAACAAAATACATGTTTTTTAAATGGCAAAAATTCAAAACCAAAAAAGGAAGTACGTATTAAAATTAAGGGCTCAAATATTGGGGGAACTCTTTTCTCAACATCTGAAACAATATATCAGGGCTTCAGCAAGAATAAAATAGTCGTTTCAAAAGAAACACCCTCGTTGATATCTGACAAGTTTGATTTATTCATATACCATCAAAATTTGTTTAAAATATCGCCGGTTTCTAGTTATAATTTTGGACTGACAATAGATTATAATGTAATTAGTATGTCGCATGTACCCCACAATATTATTTACAAGCACGCCACTACCTACTGCGTCACGTCACGATAAATCGATTTTCACCTATTCCTGATGTTAACTTACGTGGCCAAGCCCCTTGTTTGTGTAAAGGCAGATTCGTATTCATAGTCTTTTAATATGTGATTTTTATTATATATAATATTATACTTTATATTATGTATACATTTCTTAAATCGATTTTTTTAACATTAAAAAAAAAAAGTGTAATTATAAATCTTCTAAATACATATAAATCTAGTATCATGGTGTCTGTCCACGATGAACTGTGAAACTCCATCGATTTTCATCCGTATTACCATATAATTGGTTCCAACTTGAGAGATAGAAGAACTTATATTTTGATTAAGAGTCTCAATTTTTTTTAAATTACATATTACATGATTCTCAATGTTGATTACTGTTATTAATTTTAAGTTTCATGAGTCGCGAACAGATGGCGCTTTATATTAGTTTGTTGACAGAAAACTGTAGGACCGACAGTAATAAATATCTCATAGATTTTTTACGTTCACGTTTTAATTTCGTTTTTTTTTTCAGTAACTGAGCCGCAGCAACGCTTGGCCGGGTCACTTAGTATTAATATAAAATTATAGCGATATTTTGAAGGATCACCCTCTATCTATTTAACGTCTTACTCCGTTTTTATACCAAAAATTTTCACTTTTCCTTACGTCTTTTGATACACTCTCTTTTCTACAAAGCTTGTGCTAACAATCACACATAAAATCAAAAAAAAATTAACCAACTAGATGCAGCCGTTCTGAAGTATTGCGTTTACATACATTCACCAATTGATGTACATACAGGCTGAAAGTTTAGACAGTAGTAATATTTATGGAGGCTACTCTGCATTCGATTTTCGTTCTAAATAAATTTAAAAAATAGGTGCTTAATGTTTGACCTATTTATCTAGAAAAATACAAAAATGATATCCTCAACGCGTCTATATTAAAACACAATGTTTTTTTTATCACGCTTTTATTTTTTATATTATAGAAGGCAAACGAACAGGTTGGGCACCTGTTGTTAAGTGATCACCACGGTCCATAGACACTTGCAACACCAAGAGAGTCGCAAGTGTACTACCAGCCAGTGTTGGGGGAGGAAGGGGGACTAGAATAAACGGGAAAGTGAGGGGGAGAGGGAAAGTGGGCCTCTGACGCTCTCACCACTGACCGAACGAAACGTAACAATGTAAGCACTGTTACTTCACGTCGGTTTTCTGTGAGAACCGTACTACCCCGGGTGAACCGACCCATTCATGCTGAAACCAGTAATAGCTTTAGCGTGATTCTACCATCTACCTCAATGACCGTTGTGTGAAGTGAAAGTGAACGTGGGAACGGCATGAACAAAACAAAAGGGTTTATTGTCCGTTTTAGCACCTAAGTTTATTACGTTTGTATTTATACTTTTGAAAGTCTTATAACAAACTTAGGTTCTCTTTGTTGTTTATTAGTATGTGTTTTGATGCAATTATTTTATATGTTAAATGTGACCATGAACTATTATCTCTTAGAATTTTGTAAGTAAGTAACCAACACCTGGTATATATAGCTTTAATACACACTATACTATACTTTATTATTCAAAACACATAAAAAGACGAGCATGTTCAGAAATTACAATACATGACAATACATTATTAAGAAGTTGGTTTGTCACTGCGACCCAATATCCAGGCTACATTATTCAACACACAGCAGACAATCAACACAAATAACCGGCCGCAAGCCGTACAACGTATCGATTTCCACCTATTTTTATCGCCCCTTAAACCTGACCGAGCGTTCCATTTAAGCAAATTGAAAAGGAAAAACGTTTACCCGAAATAAAACCTTCCATTCTACAAAGATATTACTTTTCTTAGATAATATGCATTATTTATTAAGAACTCTCTGGAAGTTCTCTTTTGTAAACAAGGAAGTATCAATTATTTATTGTATAAATCATAACAACTTTTTACATAACAATCTATGCAACGAAGTAAACTTGCTTTGAATATTCGTTGCTGTAAAAACTTTGTTTCCATATTGTTGCAAATTGAATTATACTAGTGATCCTGCAATGGTCGAAATCTAAGCAAAATAAGCAGTACGAATTTTTCTACGTGTATTATTATGTAGGTATTATTCTGTTTGTTTCGTTTTGATCTTTTTTTCTAAATAGTAATATTTTTTAATACTGGAAGAACATTTTTATACAATTTTTTTAATACTAGAAGCAATGACAAATTTGTCATTCCACGTTTCAAACTCACTCAGACCAGTTACAGTTTTTTTAGATAATAATGTTTTATACCAGAATGAGTTCAAGCACCATGTCAAGCGGGTTTTACTGTCTAAATTGTTACAAAATACGTATAATCGGCCGGTCGGTCAGAGAAACCAATAACACTCTGTAGACACTGACTATATATCCGGGCAGAGCTTCGCTTTACTTCCACATAGCAGTGCGTCTAGATCAGCGACATCTTGCCCTTTATATGCCGAACTACCACCAATAAAAAAAAATGTAGTCTCACACCGGGGGGAATAATGAACAGCTGATAACTTAAACCAATAGCGTTTTGAGGTCATTAGTAACACCCCCGATAAAGTCAATAGCACTGTATCGCAGGTCAATAGTGACTCTCGCGTGTAGCGTTGTAGTCTCGCCTCTCGAGTGTGTCGTACGTAGTCATTAACAAAATGCTATTATAGGGTGGATCAATATATGAACGATGGTGAAGTCTGGAAATGACGCTCCTCTTTATGCATCCACCAAAAACGAATGTAATCGTATGTTTGTAAAGATATAGGTGATGAAAAGATCACTTTAAGACTACCTTTGTATATAATATGAGTTGACTTTCTTCTAAGCTAGACGTTTTATATAAGACGATTGAAAAAAGGTTTGTAATATATAATAACAATAACAGTTTTTGACTTAACCGGAAATAAACATCATGGAAAAATAGGCTTCGAGGCACTAACTTGCAAGTACTTTTTTTTTATTATTTTTCGTGTTCCTCAATTATTGTCAACCGAACATTCCGAACTTCCATGACGCGAGTTTAAATAGAAATTTTGACAAAACTGAACCGTTTTCACAAGAGAGAGCTTGAAGAGTCTTTTTCGTAAATACGAACTCTAAGAACAAAGTACGTAAATTATTCCAAGTCATTCACAATTACACGCGATGATATTCTTAAATCGTACATGTGAAATTGGAAGAAAATGATCCCCAGGTAGAATAACGTTATTTATATTATCGTATTTATCAAACAAGAACAATAACAAGGAAAAAAAACACTTTTCATATTTGAAAACTCTATAACTATCTAAACATTTGATATTTCTATCTAATTTCATAGAGTTGTACTTATATTATTACATTCTTATAATTTGAATACAGTATATATTGTTACAAAATACGTATATAGGCGGTCGGTCAGTCAGTAAGCCAATTGACAGTACGTAGACACTGACTATTTATCCGGCCATAGCTTTACCTTACAATAACTGCGACATAGAAGTGCATGTCGATCAAAGACAGTCTGCCTTTTATCTACCAAACATTGTTATTTAAGTAATACGTCAATTCTATATAATAGTTCTTTTTTATGTAAAGAATTGATGTATCTAATATGGTGGCGCTAGTGTTAATGTTCTGGTGGCGTTGTAGTCTCGTCTCTCGGGTGTGTCGTAGCGGTACCAGACGTAGTATATATATATATAACTATAGTAAAAAAACTGTTCTACATTTTTAACACCATACTAGCACACTAGTTGACCGTATCTATTTCTATAATATTCCAATCTAATAGTGATTGCACATGGGAGTATAAATATGTATATACAATGTTCGGCAAACTGTTTGATCGCTCTGAATATGGCTGCAACGAACACAAATTTCGATATAAATCTGATATTATATAGTACAAATCTCAACACGAAAACTCACATCAACAATTAAACAACTTAAGTAACACAATAAGTCATAAAAACCCAGAAAATAACAATGTAAATTGGAAAGAACTCACGCAATACTACCTTCCAGAGAGACGACCGAGCTATTGACCTGGCATGGTCTTCACAACTTCACCGGACTGCGCCCCAATGGCTCAAATACGACCGGCCGATAACTTTTGACCAATGGCATGTCAGGTCATTAGTAACACCTACGATGTAGTCAATAGTAGTACGGAGAGTGCTAACAATAGTAATAACATCGGAATAACTTAAGCATTAATAAATGTCAAATTCTTGATTCCTATAAAAATATTTTAACTTTGTTTATTAGACTTCTAATTAACTAATCTAATTAATATTTGACCTAATATATTCGTTATATACATAGCAACCAACAAGATTGACTTAGTCTTTATAAGTAAAAAACTACTATAAGTTAACTTGCACTCTTCTTCATGTCGCTTTATTACACCTTCAAAATAAGATTACATTACTTATTTGATACGTCTACTTTATAAAAAAGTAATTGATTATATGAATATACCGTTAACATTTTGATTTATGAGTTGCATAGATTTATCGATCTTTTTCATGATCAACTAGATTTAAAAAGAAATGAATAATATGGAAAATGTCACTTTCCCTTGTGACATTCACATACAAATAAGTATTCTCGGAGGCTCTGGTATAATGAAGTTACATAATTTCATAATAAAAGTGTAATAAAATGAAAATGAACAAAGAAAATAAGAGGAAAAGCAAAATAACAAATCAACAAAACGATTCTAAGACAAAACAGAATCCGTTACCAGCTGTTATAGAAGAAACAACAAATGAAAATAGAGTTACTCGAGCAAGTAATGTAAAGGAAGAAGGCTTTTATAAATTTAAAAATATGATGGTTCGTAACGTAAAATCTCAAAATTATACAAAACAAGGTAAGACCAAGAAGCGTACTAAGAAACGTACAAAAAGCAAGAGAACCCAAAAGTAATCTTCATTCGTCACGTCAAAGGCTCCAAGACTGGAAAATAGCTCTACACATCTCCCTTTATAGTGAATCCTAACGAGATACGTTTGTAAATTTATTACTTATGTTACAGTGTTAGAATAAATGCCTACCATTCACGGAAGATGTTTACTGTAAAAGGATTTTTTATTTTGTATAAAAATGTAGGGATTCTAAGCAGTCGAGAAATATTATTAGGCACAGTTTGAAGCATTAAATACCATTAACATGAACTTATATAACAGAAATGGTGTCAAGTTTTCCTAAGGAAAAAATAATAGATTTTCATTCTATTGCAAACTAGCTGAGCTACGCAAATTCGTTCGCGTTTTTCAAATTGAAGATTATCATCAACGCTGTGAGCTTAAACAAATTTTGTATAAAGAAGGGCTGTTGTGTAGAGAGCCGATCAAGCGAATTAGTCGCGGTATAATTCCTTGCTGACATAGGTGTTCACGGTTCGGCCCTTCTAGATAAACTTTGTTCTCGTTCGGCGGCTCACGATCCCCCACGATACTCTACACGGCCCTCCTACTACTTCTTGCTTAGCGTCCTTTCTAACCTATAATTTATATAGCAATCACTCTGCCCCTAACTATCTTAGTGTGGAGTTAGAATGCCTATAACCTTTCTGATAAATAGGCTACGAAATACAGAAGATTTTTTTTTATTGTAGCACGGCAAAATGACTGCACTGTGCCTGATGGTAATGGTAACAGTACAATTCAAAAGCAATGGCGACCACCGAGTGACACACTATCTTTCGCCGGTCGCCGCTGTCATGCCGGCCTGCGAAAAGCTGGGTATGCACAGGCTGATACGAAACGCGACCCGCAGAAGCGAATCACTATGACGGGCTTTTCGCCATATACATGGTGGTTACGACCCAGTTAGGCTGTAAAACCCTACCCCGCTTTCGCCATTGCCTCGTTTGTTGTTTAGCAGGGTGCACCACGTGCAGGTGAGGTTGGCTTGAATGTCTCAAATCTTAGATGTTATTCGACACCCCTTACACAATTTTAAGGTTGACAGTCCCAGAGATAAACGCATTCAAGAAAAAATCCCTTATAATACGAACATACTCTTAGTTGGTGTTGTTATGGCAAAAATACAAAGATGATAAAATATTGTAATATTTTATCCCCATAATGTGAAGTACGATGATTCAACAAGCAAAGTATACAACGGGAATATAGAAATTTTATTACATTTTCTGTTGAATCATCTGGTAACATCGTCTATTAAACTGGGCAGTTACATTAGATTATTTTGTGAAATAGCCACAATACTTTTTCCAATGCAATATACCGTACTCAGAAAGCCTTACAATAATAATTAATTTTAACATAAAGCGGATCTGTTTACGACACGCAAATGGATTAGTAAGATATTTGGTCATTTAAAATTATACCAATAAAAAGTTATGTGCCTTGGCACGATTCACAAAAAGAACCATTTTACTAAAACTATATTGGTCATATGAAAAGTCTGCCTTATTTATAAACTTACCCATTTTATTTCGCAGTTAAACCCTACTAGATGCTTATATAAATATTATTATAACAAATAAAAATATACAAACAGAAAAATTTACAATAGAATCATAAATAAACATCTTTTTATAGAAACAATACCCGGCAAGTCTGAAGCAAACGGTACGACGGCCATGTTTTTTTTAGAATTCACAATAAATGGCGGAATTTCGAAGCTGAACTGATATCGTTTGATTTCATTCATGAAATATTAATCCGACTTCGAGCGTTTGTTTACAGAGATATGTAAATTGAGAAGTCGATTTCATATTTATGCATATTTTAAAGGAATCTTCATAATAAATTTTACTTCAACATATTCTTGTTACAGTATCTTACTAAGAGCAATAATATTATAACTAAAAATCTTTAGGTAAATCATAAGCGCTTCGACAGCGCCTTTTGTGACGTCTGCTTCATCAATCCGTCCTTATCTGAGCAACATATAACTATTTCTTTTTCACCACTGATATTGAGAATATGCCATCTTACTTCCACATTTTATCCAAAAAGTGTGTGGCGTTACAATATTACTTTACGTATGTGTGCGTTATCGTGCCATTTGTTTTGTCAAAATATCATGTAGGTAACGTGTCTACAGCTTTTTGAGAATGTACTATGTAATTCGAGACGAAGATTAAAAGCGACAGATATTTTAATTGACTTAAAATTTCAATTATAATTCGTTATCACAGTATTGTCAATTATGAAATGTACTCGGATATTAACAAATTAAATGAAATCTTTGTATAATTTTTACGATATATAGGAACTCAATACGTTATCGTGATTTGTATTATTATTTCATTTCTCGTGACATCTTGTGTAAGATTACCCTCAGTTGCGACATACTATCACACATTCGGCATTATCTCCATACGACAGGGGTGTCGCGAGATGGGTTTACGATATGTCCAAGAGGAATTTCCCGCTTTTATTTCGTAGCACAATATTCATAAATAATATTTAAAAAAGCATAATAATTACATCTTCATTATATTCGAACACTTTACCATAAAGACGCAAAATTTTGAAAATATCACGCACACAATATGGAACATAAAAAAAATTGATAAGGGGTTTTAATAGAATACAAAAAAATCAGGATTCTAGAACAGTCTACGTTCAAGAGTTTTAACCTGGTCGAGTTTGAAATGCATTGTATTGTCGTTTTATATATATGTACTAGCGGGCCCAGCGGAAGTTGGCTTGCCTTGATAATAAAAAAATCATAAAAGTCAACAGCAACGCCACCTACCGTGTCTATTCTTGAATCTAAACCATTCTTGAATCCACCTGAACACATAAAAAACAATCATCAACAACTGTCAAGCCGTTTACGAGTATTTCAGTTACATACACATGGACAAAATAATTGTATATATTATATAAAGATGGTTGATGGTGTATGGTTGATGTTGGGGGTGGCAGTTATGAACGACGTCATCGGCAATCATAGATGACTTCCTCCTTGCTATTTGATCGATCTGCTACTCACAAACCAATCAAGTATCAAAAATAAAAAGGATTACCTTAATAAGTAGATAGCTAGCACATACACTACCAAATATAGTTACGTGTTATACTCTGGGATGTGAACGGGCTGACGCTCCGCGCGAGAATGATCCCCACTCTTATTTCGCTAGGCTTTTTATAGGCTTGCTTCGTAAGAGTAGCGCGTAATATTTATGTCAGTAACAGTAGAACGGGTATTTGTGGTAACATATAGACGACTGGTATTTTTTTCTTATATAATGACTTTGAAACATAGTTTTGTCGACAGGTCCTCCCGCATTTATGACTGTTGTAGTAAGGAGTTCACTTGTAGTAAAATGGGTATTGTTTTAATATTCTGTTTTATCGATGTCAAAATATTTATGCATACCAATTTTCACGTTATAAACATTGTACGATGCACCGCCATTCGGTAGCGAGTCACAGTAAGTTGTAGGTGGTAGAGCTACGCTGAAGTTTCAGCATAAATGGGTCAGCTCACCCGGGGTAGTACCACCCTCTCATAGAAAACCGACGTGAAGTAACAGTGCTTGCATTGTTGCGTGTCGTTCGGTCAGTGAGAGCGCCGGAGGCCCACTTCCCCTCCCCTCCCCCCCCCCTCTTTCCCCCAAAAAGAAGCTGGCAACGCACTTTCGACTCCCCTGGTGTTGTTTGTGTCTATGGACGATGGTGATCACTTAACATCAGGTGATCCATTTGTTCGTTTGCCTGCTAAGACATAAAAAAAATTGTACCTATGAATGAAAAAAAATAGATAATTAAGATATTTAGCGAACCAAACCCACGCTGATTATTATAAAAGATACTATGAATAAGAACGAAGTATATAAACAGACCCTAACGTCATATTGTCAATATTATCGTGAACGTTTTTTATAAATATTGACTTTCGTGGGTTCACATCTAAGACCCCTTCCACACGAGTGTGATGGGCGATCTAATTGCAGACTTAATTGGTCGACATTCTGATTTCCAAATTACCTGCATATAATAAATTGTCGATCATTTCATTCTACTGCCTCTGGTGTGCTGATGCTGATGTGATAGCTCTGATATTAATAAAGAATCAAAACGTGGGATTGGTTTTAGCTATTAATATATATTAAGATGGAAAAGAAGTGGACGAAACAATGATTTTAGCGACCTTAAAATAACTTACTTGTCTTTTAAATTGTCCTCTGCCTTCGTTCGTTAGCGTGGAATAGTTACTTTGGGCCAACGCTCAAAGGTAGCGGAAGCTCTCAAGAGGAAAAAACCCCGATTTTGAAACATTCTTCATTGGTTTTCCGCTCCTATTGATCTTAGCGTGATACTATATAGCCTATAACCTTCCTCGATAGATGAGCTATATAACACTGAAAGAATTTTTCAAATTAGACCCGTAGTTCCTGATATTACCCCCTACAACGGCACAAACTCACAAACTTTACCTCTTTATAATATTAGTATAGATAATTCAATTCATAAAAGTATACAATTTTTTTTTATGACGTAATCACGTAAAGTTGTCGTCCATAAACAGACTTTACAAAAAACCAATTTTTTTTATAACCTGTATTCAAACCGAATTATCTACAAACAAACAACACAAAACAAGTAATGCTTATCTTTACCTTATCTTTATTAATCTATTTTTAATCTTTAACTTATCAATGTTATTCCAAAATTTCAATCTAATTAGATCGTTCAATAAATTGATCCGTGTGGAAGGGGCTTAACATTACATTATCGATGGCATAACCAATTATAGCGTGATTATACAATAATCAGATATGTAAACAAACGATCGCATATAAACATGACTGCGGCTGAGATAATGTATTACGAGATCAGAAGCGGTAACAAAATGTTGGACAATAGAAACGGCCGCGATATTAGTGAGTGTTTACTGTTTTTTTAATTTTTTTTTCACATATATATAAAAACTGAAGCTGTTTTAGGTGGTTATTTTATATAGAAAAGTCAATCAAACAGATGTAACGGTTACTTTGCCTTTTATTGTAAACAAATATTGTATATTAAAAGAATAACAGTAAACTTTTAAGCCGACATTAAAATAGCTTAGTAATTTAATTGGAATATAATTATATTTTTAATTTATTTATTCAGAATGGCTCAGGAATTTAACATAATATTATTTAATATATATGTACATATAACAAATTATTATAATAATAAGTTGTATGTTATAAATTATAATAACAAATTAATTGTTCCTTTTAATGAATCATAGAATTCTTATAGATCGAAGTTACTTTAATAGATATTTAAAAGAATTAAAAGAAACAGGAAAGCATAAGGATTAATATTAAATTTAATTATATCTAAATGAATAAAATAAACTACTACAATAAGTCATCTATTTATCCTATATAGTATACATTGTATTGAGCAAAATGCATGCATTTTTTTAATATGAATTGTCTTTTTTTTATTTATTTGGGGTCTTTTATTTCCATGTGAGCAACATTGTTATAATATGTATCCTTAATTTAATTTTTACACAATCTCCTGAACTTATTTAGCTAATTTTTTTTTTTGTTTTTTTTTTAAATAACTGTAAGGAAAGGGTTTGTATAAAGACAATGTTAGAAAATCCATACGGAAAAGTGACATAATTCCAAATAGAAATTTCTGTGAGTGAGACAGAAAATAAGGAGATCTTATAAAATATTGACAGAATTGACGTACAGTTGTCATTTTATTTAATTACGTGGTAACTGTAAAAGGAAGGTTTGGGTCTAATTTTCTTTGTTAGTTCTAGTACAGCCGTGCAAAGCCAGGGTGGGTAGCTTGTTGGGGATAGATGGGGATTGAACCAACTCAAAAATGTAAAACAGATCTGTTATGCGTTAAGTAACTTAACTAACTTAACTTAAAATATAAGCTTGTGAAAACATAAATTTTAATTGGCTTAAAAATCTATTTACCTTTCTCGTGATCTAATGTAATATTTATTCGGGAAAAGTTTCTCGATCTTGTCACGTCACGCGATGTATACATTACCGGTTACTTTTTTTACAAAACTCCAACAGGTATAAGTTAAAATACGTGAATTTATTCAACTCGACACAGTTTAATTTACAAAACAAACACGGCCGTAGCTTTTATGCTGGGACACAAAAACGTTTGCTATTCCTTCAGATTCTGTCAAAACAATGAGTACCGCAGTGCGACGCAATAATTCGACCGTCCTCAGATTGAGTTGGATCCCGTGCTTGTTTAATAAGTAAAATGCATGGCCTCCCTTGATCCCGGGGACTGGGACTTAATGTTACGAAAGAACTTCCAAAACTGAGTTAGTCAACGGCACGAAATCTTTATTCTCCTTTATCCTAACTATCTTCTATTTATTTATCTATTTTTTTACTCACTCTTATCGAGGGTTTGTTAAAGAATACGCCACCCTCATCCATACAACAAACGAGAATAAAAACGTAAAACAAATTAACAAACAGAATTTCACAATCATTTTCTTGCCCTTATACTGACGGTCCAGGGAATTATAGATTAATTTGGCTCTCTTCTATTTATCTATTCGTATAGATAAATGCTCTCCAGTGCAAACCTCTATCATAGAGAAAGAAAACCTTATCCATTTGATTGATAACACTAAAGCTTGTCAGTACCTACAAAACAAAAAAAAATTATGAAAATCGGCTAAAACATAGAGGAGGGAGATGGTCTTATCCTTTCCTCACCTCCTATTTATATATAGATTTATCTTATCTACTTTACCAAATAATAGTGGGTCCGGCGGATCTTGTCCTGCATCTTGATAATAAAAAAAAACCTTGACAAGTTATATACCTAAACCTTCCTCATGAATCGCTTTATTTACTGGTGAAAACCGCAAGAAAATCCATTCAGTAGTGTTTGAGTTTATTATGAACAGACAGAGAGACAGGCAGACGTCGCAGAGGACTTTGTTTTAAAATATCCAGTGATTATAATTGTAAATTTAAACTAACTTTTTTGCACTATTCTGTCCCAGTTTATTGAAAACAAACATGTCTGCAACTTCACTCGCATTAAAGTAATTTGATCTTCAATAATAGTAAATTTTTTCGGGGTAAAAAGTAGTACTCTTTGTCCTTTTATGTACCCTTAACAACGTGTATGCAAAGTTTCAAGATGATAGGATAAATAGTTAGAGTGTGAAAACAAACAAACAAACTCAGTATGACCATTATTAGATGCGGAATCTTTCGTAGACGATTCTGGGCTATTTATTTTTTGGATTCCTTAGACACTTTGCCATTTATTTTTAATTAAACGCTTACTTAATGCACAAGGAAACGGGCGAGTAACGGCTAGTATTATAATGGAATTAAAATAAATGTTGTACTAAAAATACTTATTTGAAAATTTAGAATTAAACTTACTCATAACGACTCTCATCCTTCTGTGAATAAAATAATAAAACAGGCCTCCTCGTGTTGTATAAATTTATTATGAGATTACGTGGATAAGAATTTGAAAAGAAAATTTTTCCAGACACAAGCCTTAGAAAGTTCAATTGTAAAATATAATAATAGGTTTGTACTACAGGATATTCGAGTCCAAGACTGTTCGAAAGAATTTTATTTTCTTTTTACATTCTATCATGAAATTAACAAGATCAGTTTTTCCTGTGTAAAATCATAATGAGGTAATCTTAGTAAGGTTTGTCCGTCAAATAATAAAATCAAATAAATATATTAAGTAAATACTGTAATACTGGTTATGTTTTAACCGAATTAGAGGTTAATAACAGGCGAAAAAATTCTAAAAATACTTAAAATGTAAAATCTAAAATGTTATATGAGTTTTTGGCGGGAATTTGGTCTATCTTGTAGTAGATTTTATATTTTATTCTTGTGTTGAGTCTATATTTTGTCAAATTGGTGGTGTTTTACGTAATACAGTTCGGTTATTGTGCATAAGGGAAGTGAATGGAAAATAATACCATGGATCACGAATTCTGAAATGCCACAAGAACTCTCTGCAAAGGTCTAACAAGGGAGCCACCATCTTGTTGGAACATTGAAATAATTACCGACTCTTATTGTGTAAAATATGTTATAATATCCATTGAAAAACATTGACACTGGTAAATACTTCTACGGACCCAAAACAAGGAAAAGAAGAAGAAAAATGTTACTTATTATCTATGTCTTTTACCTTATTAATATGAAATGTTCTTACTGATTTTGTAATACGAATTACTTTTAATTCTTAGTTAATAATTTTTAACGTTATCCAAAATATTACATACTCAAAAGAACTTTTGAATAATTAAATAGAAAAACAATAATTGATTCACAAATTTATTATTATTATTCACATTAATTATTTTTATACAATTAAACATTATATACAACAAAACAAGAAATTGGAAAGTTGTATTTTTCATAAATTCAATGAACATGAATCTAGAATATCTAGAATATCTAGAAGATATTTATTTTATATATATTTTAAAAATAATATAAAAAAATACATCATTATGGTGGTTGAGCCACGCTGAAGCTATAACTGGTTTCAGCATGAATGGGTCGGCTCGACCGGGGTAGTACCACCCTCTCATAGAAAACCGACGTGAAGTAACAGTGCTTGCATTGTTGCGTTTCGTTCGGTCAGTGAGAGCGCCGGAGGCCCACCACCCCTTCCCTCTACTCTGTCCTCTCCCTTTCCCTCTCCCTCCCCTAACCCTTCCCCCCAAAGGGTGGCAACGCACTTGCGACTCCTCTGGTGTTGTTAGTGTCCATGGACGGTGGTGATCACTTAACAGCAGGTGACCCACCTGTTCGTTAGCCACCTATGACATAAAAAAAAACATAGTAAACAATATATTTCAAAAACCATATTTTGTAAGTTTATCATATTCGCCTATGATCGCATAACGCTATTTCTTTAAAATTAAAGAATAAATTAGTTAAAAATATTACTAATCTTATAAGAAGTTAATGTTGATTTAATTGTTCCTTTGTTACGTGTAATTGTCCACATATAGCTCTGAGTTGTTGCCGTAAATTCCGCACCACTTCGCAGAGTAATGAGCGAGATATTTTAGTATTATGTACGTAAAACCTTTTCCCTCGTAAAAGCACACAATTAAACGTGCAATAAGAAAATAACAAATGTCTATCACATCTTTATCGTATTTTAATTGTACATTTGTGAAAAAAAAATGTACCTAAGTTATTTTATAATCTATATACATATATGTTAGATGATTGATTACACGGTGGAATCTGGATAAATAATCTTTAATTCGCTTTTTGCACAGTTTACAAGAAATAGTCTTACGTAGAACTGTTTTTTCACAGCCGACATCTCAAAAAGACAAGTCACTCAACTTTGTATTTTTTTTATATTAAAGTACAATACAAACAGATACGGGTCATTTGAGCCATCCTTCACTATTATTATATTCATAAATTTCCTGCTTTAATTTAACCTATGTCATTCGCTTTAAAATAAAGCTAAAGTTGTGTTAGATAACCTGAAATACATCAAGTTTATACTTTAGAATACTAAAGAAATATACATTCGAAAATTTTTACCTTCTTTCTACTTATCCAATATATAATATACGTTTGAATTATAATAATAAAAAAAGTGTGTGTGTACTTATGTACACGCGTTAGTAGTTACATTTCTTTGGCGTAACAAGATAAAAATCTTTTCAAAAATTTTATCTTTTGCCTTATTCTACGTTTGTAGAAAAAATGACACTACATTCAAATATATTAAAAGTTTTAATACAAAGAAATACAAACAACAAATACAAAGAAACAAAATGTTGACTATAGCTAACTTCAGGGTGTCGGTTTTTCGTGACGGTGTGCGCGCGCATCGTAATAACTTCAGGGCGTCGGTTTTTAGTGACGGCATGCGCGCCCATCGTAAAAATTTACTCTCATCATTTTTCCCTAACGCACTAAAAGAAGTATAACTTCAAAAATATACAGTAGAGTCTCATTAATCCGGCAATTCAGATTTCTGATATCAAATCCAATAATCCGGCACCGTCACGCTTCCCTCACCCCTCCCTACTTTCCTTCCGTCCTTGCGAACCGGTATCAGTATAATCTCCAAAAATTCTATACAATCCAGTAATCCTAACACTCCAATAATCCTACGCCCTCTGGTTTTCAAAGTGTCGGAGTCTCACTGTCTCTACCGCCGAATATTCAAGTGTTTGTGTTTTTTGTAACAGCCACGTGGGTGAACCGGTGCAGTGAAGATTTAGAATGCCTGGACTTACAAGACGAACAGCCACTCGCACAACTCAGCACAATACAGACTGATAAGTTGACCCTCTTCTTCACTGAACTCCTTGACCACGACAGGGATGACGTCATCTGTGATCAGGACTTCGATCAATTCTTCGAGGTATGCAGGTATCAAAATTGTTAAATGTCATTTAATCAACCAGAAAAACAATTACACATCTATAGTATGAATACAAAGAGAAAGGATTTGATTTTTTGTTTGTATTTAAGGCCCAAAAAATACTGATTTAAAAAAATCTTACACCTGTACTACATACAGTATCTGCGAGTAATATGCAAAAAAAGCTGTGCAAAAAAGGTAGTGAAATAGTCCCATAATTATTAATAACCAACATCAAACAAAACTGTAACCCATCCTAAGTTCTGTCAGTGATAGATTCTAATATATCTATGCTAAATTTCATTAAAACCCTCCCATTTAAGTGATTGATAGACAAAAATTTTAAACAAATATATAATTTTCGAAGCACCTGTGAAAGAATTTTTAGAATCTGTTGAACAGTAGCAGAAAATACCTTTTACAAATCCTACTTCATTACTATAGATGTAACATGTATCAGATATATATGCTTGGATGCATAACACGCAAAAACATAGTAACTGATTCTACAACGAGCTATAATTCGAAAAAGATAATTATATGCCAGTAGAATATATCTATGAAGCCTTTACGAGGATAAAATTTGAGTTTATAAAACCAAAGAGGACCTAAACTCTTAAACGTACGTTGATGTTTAAACAACTAATAACTGGACCTGGGGAGTTTTTGGCGGGATTTTAGTCTGTCCTGTAGTGGATTTTATGATGATGATGATTGATCCGACCGGTTTCGGCCATGGCGACCACTTTGACCCCTAAACTTACAAATGGCGCTGATGCGCTCGAAGATGGCTTATGTAGCCTATCTTCGCGGCGAAACTTTGGTCCCCTCCTTCGGTACAAGGATGTCCAAAAGCGGCACATGAAGAGATGCAATATAGAGCCCTCTTGTTGGGAACGTTTGGCAGCACAACGGCCAGAATGGCGCAGAATGGTGAACAGCCAAGTACGCGAGTTCGAGGCTCAGCGTAAAGCTGACCTTGATACCAAACGCGACCAGTTAAAGGCTCGCCCTCCTGCTGCCATAACATATCATTATGAGAACGGCGTACTCACATGCCCTCAGTGTGCACGAAGTTTCGCCGCGAAGATAGGCTACATAAGCCATCTTCGAGCGCATCAGCGCCATTTGTAAGTTTAGGGGTCAAAGTGGTCGCCATGGCCGAAACCGGTCGGATCAATCAACATCATTTTGTACGTGGTAGAGCTACGCTGAAGCTATTAATGGTTTCAGCATGAATGGGCCAGCTCGCCCGGGGTATTACCACCCTTTAACAGAAAACCGACGTGAAGTAACAGTGCTTGCATTGTT
>MU160035.1:98333-111380 GCA_015888305.1 Antheraea pernyi
TGTGTTTATGTTCGTTGCTGTGTTGCAACATGATGCAAGCATTGTAATTACATTACTTAAGTTGTATTATATGTGAAGCGATGGTAGCCGAGTTGGTGGTAGAAACTATCGCGGTTTATTGATAAGGTTGCGTTCGTACCAAACGTTACTTATTTTACAACCAATTGAAACCATATCGCATACCATACCGATAGATACCATACCGCAAAAAAAACCGAAAATTTTCAAAAAAAAGTATTAAACGACTTCAATATCAATCAAAAACCCATAAGGCACTAAAAAGCGGAAAATAAATAGTTTATCAAATTAACCAAATTAAATAAAACATATGAATATGTGTGCTACCTAGAGATGTATTGGAAGTCGGTGCCAAGCCAATTGGTATAAACGGTTTGAAAGGAATTAGAAGATATGTTTTAATGTTGAATTCGCTATAAATCTTCCTTTCTATACCTCATCTAACAACCACCTGCGTGAGAAAGGGCACGTGAAGCAATTATCGTGATACAAGGGGCCCTCGCGTCGGTGGCATTCCAACTGCTATAGCAATTGGTGAACTTAATACTGTCCGCGTTGTAATTTTATATACGTCATATATTTCGATGAGACTAACTTTAGAAATGACAAATATCGATTTTTATGATTCACATAACATAATTATATAGTATAAAACAAAGTCCACTACCGCGTCTGTCTGTCTGTTCGCGATAAACTCAAAAACTACTGAATGGATTTTTATGCGTTTTCCACCAGTGGATAAACCGATTCATGAGGAACGTTTTGGTATATAATTTGGCAAGGTTTTTTTTATAATCAGGGCGGGACGACGTAGGCCGAGCCCGCTAGTCTATTTATAAATTAGCGAAGACAAAACAATTAATTTACAACCGATTTATTTTATTTCTTTTTTGTTTAGTAGATTTCTTTATTTATAAGTCTTATTCGTCATACTTCTCGCTGCTTACCTCTACAATATTTGTACTATATCATATAATAATCTTTTATACACGAAATAAAAATGTTAATGAGAGTCGGTACTTTTAGATTTTTATGAATAAAATTTATCGCAATTGACTACGTAATTAAATTCTTTTTAGAAATATCTGTCTGTTTGTTTATGCACGCATCGCCGCTAAAAAGCTACATTTTTGATAAAATGTGTAATTTTGATAAAATCCTCGAGTAACATTCAGTTTTTCATTAACATCGGTACACTCTACCAAAAGTTATTGTAATTTGAATGTCGATGCGACTTAGGTACGAAAGAAAACTAGGTAAAGGTAATTAAAGATAATAAACACAGACAATAATAAATAACAACGTAAATAATAAACGTAAAATAATAAATAACTAGTGGGCGTCCAGTGGTCGACATTCGACCATAGTTCATTGATTTTTTAAAGGGATAAATATTATAATAATAGTTGTATGTTATAATATCAATGTTGAATGTAGAATGAAAAAGGTTATGTGGAACGTAAGAGTAAAATAATACATACAGTCGAGCATAGCAACCTCCTTCACGATCTTTTTTGAAGTCCTTTATTGACAGTTGTCAAAATGTCTTTTTTATTTACATGTGTGTATATGTTGTGTAAAATTGAAGCAGTAGTGTGAGTAATGCATATTTTAATTAATTTAATCGACTTCTAATGCATTTTATATAAAATAAATCACTTTCTACACTTCTCCTCCATATAAACTTTAACTATGCCAAGTTTCACGTTCATCCGTTCGCCCAATTCCGTTAAAAAGGGGTACAAAGATTAGGCTTCACGTATTAATATATATGATAAACAAATAAAAAAAAAACAAAGAAAATAATAAAGACACGCCTTGACCAGCCAGTATATCACATGAATGAACAAAAAAGTTATGCACCCCTGATCACGACCGAATTTCGACCACACTGGACGAACACTAGCTTATTAAACTTTGTCAATTTTAACTTGCTACGTTCCATCACAATAGCATCAGCATAAATATTAGGTAAAATTAAAATGCTTACATTTTAACAGATATCCATAGCTTTACAATAACTATTCAATAAATATTAAGCCATTTTTTATTTTGTCACTGTCCAATCACTTTCCAATTACTGGCAGTGATAGATTTAGGCTTAGACCCGTGATGGATGGCTGTAGAATGGTTAAATTTATGGTTATGATGTATTCTTGTACACGTATGAACATATATCAGTGAAGTAAAAGTAAAGTATCTATAACGAATGTGTTACATACAATACTACATAAATAAAGGTAACTAATCTTAAAGGGAAATATGCATCATATCAAAATGGCGAATTGCATTCTAAATTATATCCATAATTAGTCGCAGCTATATCTAGTAATAAAAAATAAGTTATGTACTCATATTTAAGTCTTCGACTTTTGGTTATTTTCCAAAAGCATTAAGATTTGGCACTTCCCAGAGTGTTTCCGGCCAAATAGTCTGTAAGACATATTCTATCCTTGTGCGACGACACTACTTCCGATTTACAATATCTATTCGAATTTTTGTATGATTCTACAAACTTAGTGAATAAAATATTAGGTAACATCAATATGGCATAAAAATATAACGGTGTTATTACAAAAAAGTTAAATACGTATTGAACCCTGGTTATGAAAAGGTCTCATACTAAATGCACCGCGGTCGCTGAATGTTCGCCATCTTGCTCTTTTGTCTCACTTTGGTTACGTTAGGTTAGACATGTAAGGGTTAGACTTTAGGGTTAGGTATGGTAGGGAGGGTTAGGAATGGTAGGGTGGGGGAATAGCTCCTTACCGTGTTACGGCCAAAGCGATGTAACCATTATTTGATATTTCTGATATTTAAGAATTTCGAGTTAAGGATATAATTTTCTAGAGTGTGTTGTTGTTTTGTCTTAAGTGAAAACTGCTTTAGGCGCGTTGAGTGGTATTTTTGGCAGGAGATCAATTTATACCTTCGCGTCATGACACTCTACGGAAACATGACCGGCCTTATCGCGCTTGCGCGGCTTGCGTCAGACTAGCAACGCGTGGTATAAAGGACTGTGTACATGTAATATTGATATTTTGCAGCTCATCATACGTTCGATTGATTAATGGACTTTATAAAAATGAATATAATTACTGCTCCGAAGGCCAATATATATGTAAACCATACAAATATTAATAATTTCAATTTTGACAGTGCATGATGGATTTTCTATCCACGTTAAAAAAAAAAAAGGTTAGACATGTAAAAATGATAACGCGAACTTGTCTCGAGCGAGTGCGGTGCAGTTATTAGGAAACTTTTTTAAACCAAGTATTTAATACGTATTTAACTTTTTTGTAATAACACGGATAATATTTATTTTGCAGGTACAGGAGCTATTACAAAACCAGCTTTAGCAGCATTCTACCGCTCAGTAATTGGCCTGTCCATGACAAGAGTGGACGAAATCATAGACACAGCTTACGATCGCATGACTAGCGTAAGTACCTATTGTTCTGTTACTTTAATTATATTAAAACACAAATAATTCTGGTCAACTTGAAACTACCTAGTCATTTTGTGTTATGTAATTTAAAATGTGCTTTTAATATCAAGGACTTGTGTTGCCAAACTAGAAATTTACTAAAAATGACTCAATATTATCAAAAGGTATATAAAATATATGTTTACTGAGATACATACATACATACTGAGGTAGATACCATGTTATATTATAAAGTGGGCCAGTTCTAACAATTTATAATATGTGTTTGCGACAGTTTAGAGTGATCTGTGTTGATTAATAATCTGTGTAAAATAAATGATAATAGATCTAATATTGTATTTGGTAGATTTATAGAGTCGATTTGATAGTATAGTTTAATAGTTTAAAAAAGTATAAGTTGTTAGTTGTAAGTACAAATGTAATGTTTTGTATGTAAATAAATAGAAAGCGAAGGGTGACTCATTGCGATACCGCCCCGCCTGTATAGTTAATTAGGAGGTGCTCTGACGCTGCGCACGCAACCAAGTTTTGAACGAGTCGGCAATACGAGCACATCCTTCGCTGCTCTACTAGTAACAAATCTTTTATTGCGAGAAAAACAATTATCGCTATAGTTGTGAGTCATTCGGAGGTGGCTCACAATATGAGACCAAGTGTATAACTAAGACTAAGTTTCAAAAATGTTGTATATTACTTCTGTCCTTCCTTAATAATTTACTGTAGGTCCATATACACTTAGATACGACATTCTGTAACGACAGGCATACTTTTAATACTAAATATAATCCTAAATTGACCTTCTCATGCTTTAGGTTCAGTACGAAGAATAAAAGCTTCTTAGGTCATAGTTTTACGTTTCGCAATTAGTTCTCAAAGCACATTACTGATCTACCGGACAGTGGTACCATAAGTAGGTTGTAGAGACAAAAAAGCTATTATATGACAGATCCTTCCGTGAATGATAGTAGTGTCTTCAATTTAACCCTTCTCTGTGACTCCACTTAAAATATTAATAACGGTTGCGTACACTACCTTGTATAATTTTAATAAGAAATATTATTCTTTGCTGTCCTGTCCATACTTCCGGTCTTGTACATTCCTTTTTCTTTATCCAATCTATTCTCCTATGGAATGCGCTTCCTTATGAAATCAGGATGTCATGTAACTGTTTCAGTTTTAAGGTCAGGGTACGTCAGCTTTACCAGTCTCATTTAGCAGAATTATCTGGTTAATACTGTATTTAGTACTTGATGTTGACTTATTATACTTTTATTTATGTGTGATGTTGTTATTTGTATGTATTGTATATATGTAGTATATATGTAATATATCCGTGTTGATATTTTATTTATATATTGTTATATTAAATAGGTTACACATAATTTTATAAAAATCTCACCTTTTACACCTACCAACATTTATCTCTGCACCACCTAATGGTTGACTGGTAGAGAATGCCTTCGGCATTAAGTCCGCCATTGCGTATTTAACGCATAATGTGTAAATAAATATACAAAAAAGACAAACTCGATCAAGTTTCTTGTAGACTCTTCGCAATGACTGGGACGTTTTCTAAACCGTTAGTAATATTTTAACGTTCATTCTCTTCAGAATGAACTCTCATGCCTTCTCACGACTTAAATTGTATAAATTATCTTTAATCTGACTTTGATTTATGATGCGATAGTTATCGTTTAGTGGTCGAAATGTGACCGCAGTTTTTTATTTCATTATTATTGTGATTTTTATGCCATAAAGTTTACAAATATTTCATATAAAGTCGTGAAGTATGACAAATAGAGACATATAAATAATAAATGCTTCGACTCGTAGAGTGTAAAGAAAAATAATAACCGTTTCCAATTTATTTTTATTGGCAACACTAAAGCTCGTCAACAGCTGCTAAACAAACAAAATACAAACGGGTTTAGAAACCGTGAAGAAATAGATATTGAACTCTTTTATCTTCATTTTCATATAGATTTTACAGAATTTAAATTACTATTTTTGTTTTATATCATAGGAGTTAAACGAACAGGTGGGTCACCTGATGTTGTAAGTGATCACCACCGTCCATAGACACTTGCAACACTAGAAGAGTCGCAAGTGCGTTGTCAGCCTGTGTTTGGGAGAAGGAGGAGTGGGGAAGTGGGGAGGGGGAGTTGGGTATCCGGCGCTCTCCCTGACCGAACGAAACGCAACAATGCAAGCACTGTTACTTCACGTCGGTTTTCTATGAGAGGGTGGTACTACCCCGGGCGAGCCGACCCATTCATCCTAAAACCAGTAGTAGCTTATATATAGATAATAATTTATTTATTTATAATTTTACACATTTTATTATTTTCTTTCAACAGAACGGATACTTAATATTAGACTACGGAACTTACGTACACTGCTTCACTAACTGGCTAATGGGAAGGAATCCCAACGGCCCTGGACAATGGGTACTAGTTCCGCCAAAGGATTCATTGCCACAGCCCCCGTTTCCTGTCGACTACAGCGCCCTGAACACTGAGCCAGCCAAATTAGAACCATACGCACCAGATAAAAAAACAAACAGGCATTCTGTTATAGTGTGAGGTTGTTTACCTTTCTGTTAATGACTGTAACAATTCTTTTGTATATTGTCAATTATACCTATTATGGAAGGTTTCAAAATAATTGATGGTCACAGTACTACGTTGTGAATATTCCGAATGACAATTGTAAATGAATCACATTATTCGCAAATAATTTTTTATTTTATTATTCATTATTTTATATAATTGGCTGTAATTATATATAAAATGACGGCATTACATCGATTTTAAGATACGTTTAAGAAACTAGATATATTTTTAACTTATTTAACATTAGAAGACCCTAATATTTGTTCCACGATGAGTAGTAGATAGATCACTTACGAATGAAGTTGTAATTGTATGAAGACTTTTTACGAGAATGTAATAAAATGTATGAACGTTTTATAAATAAAGTGGTTTATGTTGTATTCATTTTTTTTTAATTTCAAAGGTTATTCTAGAATATTCAAAGTTTGAACAAAAAAATTATTTGGATATAATACATTCTTTTTTTAATAATTTTAAACATATTCTCATAAATAGATAGCCAATTGTAAACTATCTAAGACGCACGAATTACGTACCTAGTTTATAGAATTAAAACGTAATAATGTATCCATAAGTAGTCTCATATATTTCCTCTAAATCAGTCGAACAATAGAACGTTACATATACCTATAAGCAACAAAGTAAACTCCTTTACAATACAATTAGAAAGTTCAATACAGAGGCTCGCCACGACTATCATCCAATGATATTATAACTAAAAATCTGTAGATACGTGACCTACATGATATTTTAACAAAACAACACGACAACGCACACATACGTAAAGTAGTATTGTAATGTCACGTAGATAAAATGTGGACGTAAGATGGCATATTCTCAATATCGGTGGTGAAAAAGAAATAGTTATATGTTGTTTAGATACGAGCGGATTGACGGGGCAGCCGTCAAAAATATGCTAGTTAGCCAAGAAGTTGTAATTGTATGAAGACTTTTTACGAGAATGTAATAAAATGTATGAACGTTTTATAAATAAAGTGGTTTATGTTGTATTCATTTTTTTTTAATTTCAAAGGTTATTCTAGAATATTGAAAGTTTGAACAAAAAATGTATTTGGATATAACACATTGTTTTTTTAAATAATTTTAAACGTATTCTCATAAATAGATAGACAATTGTAAACTATCTAAGACGCACGAATTACGTACCTAGTTTATAGAATTAAAACGTAATAATGTATCTATAAGTAGCCTTATATACTTCCTCTAAATCAGTCAAACAATAGAACGTTACATTTACCTATACGCAACAAAGTAAACTCCTTTCCAATACAATTGGAAAGTTCAATACAGTGGTGAAGTTAGAACTACGAGAGAGGCTCGCCACGACTATCATCCAACGATATTATAACTAAAAATCTGTAGATACGTGACCTACATGATATTTTAACAAAACAACACGACAACGCACACATACGTAAAGTAGTATTGTAATGTCACGTAGATAAAATGTGGACGTAAGATGGCATATTCTCAATATCGGTGGTGAAAAAGAAATAGTTATATGTTGTTTAGATACGAGCGGATTGACGGGGCAGCCGTCAAAAATATGCTAGTTAGCCAAGTTTTAACAAGGCGCTGTCGAAGTTTTTATGACTTATCTACAGCTTTTTAGTTAAAATATCATTCCTATCAGCCATCAAACCTAAGGATGCCAGTCGACTGTAAAATACTTATAGGTTTTTGTGTACGATAATTAAAGAAATTAGTGAATGTAAATATAACACTCAATTAAAAGGTTATCCAACTGGAAAACCAACGCGTATTTTATCAGTTTCCTATATCAAGTATAACCTTGGTAGCTACGCCACTGACTAGAATACATTATAACTATAGATAGATATAAGAATTCTTCTATAATTATGGCCTTATCTATTTAACACGTTGGCTGCAGTATCCGTATAGATATCTTACTTGGACAAAGTCCACGGGCACGAACACAAATGTCTTTTATTATAAGTTAACACATTATAAAGTATTTTTAGCTATTTAGAGGTATAATTGAACGCTTTGGCATTTATCTACCACTATAAAGATAAAAGATTTGTTTCTTTATTTGTAAAAAATACTTACGCAATTTTAAATATTCTTTCATCTATAGATACCTACATTATCAGCGAATAAAATGTGCTCAAAATCTATGAACTCGAGCTATTCTGAGAGCAAAAAATTATATTTAATATCTGAATTATTTTGAAATGTATTCGTAAGAAATCATTTTTTATATTAACAATAACAAAAGAACAGTAAAAAACCAAAAACATTGGGAAATACCGAGAGAAACTTCCTTTCTGACTACACTATTTGCCTGACAAGCTTTTAAAGCATCGAAATCAAAATCAAAATATCCTTTATTCAATTTTGGCCCTGAGGAGGTGCTTAATAACGTCAAAGCTACCAACCGGTTCGGAAAACAACCCAGTCATCGAGAAGAACCGGCACGAAACTCGATCTGATTTATCTTTTCATGTTATATATTTTTACATAGCATAAATATTTACATTCGTTATTAGTGGATGCACAGAGAGGGGCGTCATTTCCAGACGTCACAATCGTTCACATATTGATCCACCCTATGATAGCCTTTAGATATTATATCCCGCTTGACATGGTTATTGAACTCGCAATCCGGACTCACCGGACTTATCGCTTAAGGTACTAAGCCGACAACTTGAGAACCTAATATGCGATAACCTAAAAAACATCGCAACGGACTGAACAAACGTCTTTTTTTTTCTTTACGGTGTACCCGTCCTCCGTACTGTGGAAGGGATCGATCTACGCTATTCCCCTTGGATAGCCGCCCCAACGGTCCGCCCTGCGGAAGGTGGCCGCCGGGCTCCATCCTAATATTGAGACAGACCGGGCACACACCAGCTGCCTCCCCTCGTCTACCGGACCTGTGCAATGAAGAGATGGTTTCGGCCATGCTCAGCAGCGACAAATCCAATCCTACCGCCGCAGTTAGAATGCGGCGCTGTCCCTCCCACGCAGCACACTGTTAGAGTGTGTTGCGCGGTATCCTCCGCAGCGCCGCATTCATGGCATGCGGCGGTTGGCTCCCTAAGAGCGATCTGGTGCAAGTACCACCCGAAGCAACCATGCCCGGTGAGTACCTGCACCAATCTGAACGAGCGTCTCCCTATCCAATCCGGCAGGACCGGACGAACGGCGTCAATAGTGTAACGCCCATACCGCTCGTCCGCCAGGTCCCACCTCCATCGCACTTTTGCCTCCTCCCGGCCCTCCCTTCTCCTGGCTTCAATCTCTCCGGGAGTCTGAACAAACGTCTATTACCAAACACGATGACACCGACCAATCCCGAAACGACGGCGTGCATAAGAACACCACTATGGCGGGTTAAATTACACCAAGTGTGTAATGAACGCGAATCATTCGGTCACAACATTTGTTTCCTATATTTTTATAGTACAAAAAAGAAATGCCTAAGTTAAAATATTCCTAAAAAGACGTAACGCGACTGCAGCCAACGCGTTAATACTAACGTAAATCATTTTGTATTCGCTTGAACTTAATAAAAATGAGACGCTTTATCTATCTTGTAAGTATTTTGTGTGATTCGACCAAACTCTATCGTCTATACCTATATACACGTGTATTTTAGGAAATGATAAGTGGTTGTAATTAGTAATAAGTACCTAATGCACGACACGGTAAGCAAGGACTGCCTTAAACTAAGCATTGTCACATCTCACGATATAGCCTTATTTTATACCTTACTAGTAAATAATTTAGGCTATAAACTTAGCGTTAATATGTAGATACACTTTGATCCACTGTAATAAATACTTTCGTTTATTTAGTTGTTTTATTTTAGTTAAGGCACTCAGTCGATTTTATTTTGACAACTAGCTCAAGGGTGCACGGCACACCTTCGCTTGGGCTGTTACCTGGTTCATGGAATTCGCGACCTATCATTTTTTTACGTGGCGAAATCCCTTAAGGATACGCCACCTTCGGGGGAGAGGGTGGGTTATGTCCGACTCGCACAGACTAAAATCCCACGCTGTACGTCTGCCGGTATAGTTAGGGCGATACGAGATCTCTATAGACTTCTTCGTGTCGCCCCAATGGTTAGCCCAGCGGCAAAACTGTCACCGCTGGACCCCGTCTTGTTAGAAGACATCCGTGTACACACAGACCGTCTCCTCTGTCCGCCGGACTTATGCAATGGGAAGATAAGCCCCGATCCATCTTCCCTAGCCCGGTTACTGTGGAGAGAAGCGGACAAACTGCCGCCTCCTCCTGGTGGTCCTCCGTTAGCGGAGAGGGTCACTTAGAGTATCCTCCTCACCGACCCACTCCGCTACCTCTCTCTGCAAGACGACCTCCTCCACACATCCTCGATGCCGAGAATGGCTTTCACCACCACGACGATCCACCCATAAAACAAACTCAGACAGAGTGTGTTGCGCGGTGTCCGAATCAACGACACACCAATAAGCAAAAAAACCCTTTCCAGTTTCACGTTGAGGAGATGACATGTGTAATGTTGTTGCAGTGATGTAAGATTTTGTGTCACTGTATCGCGCGAGCAGCGTACTCAACGGCTCTACGCCAAAGGAACGGACCTAGGCTTGAGGCGGTGCCAAGGGGGAGAAATAATTACATGTTACTTACATATGGGCGGATTGACAGGGCAGTCGTCAAAAATCTAGCAATCTATTTATCTATATTATAATAAAACTGTAGCAGGGTCAAATCTGTACATTAAATATTTTTTGAAAATTTTGATGGGGGTAGGCTTTGTTGTCGATATAGAAGCCAAAAATAACCCTTTTAAAATTTTTGTCTGTCTGTCTGTCTGTCTGTCTGTCTGTCAGGCGAGTTGACCCATTCATGCTGAAACCAGTAATAGCTTCAGCGTGGCTCTACCACCTACTAAAAGCTTTCGCCCGAATCTTACATCACGTTAAAATGGGTAAAATGTATTATTTTTTTCATATAAAAGGTACCCTATTCTATTTTGAGATTGCCCATTGGAAGGAGCAGGTAATTGGAGTAATATTTAGCAGTGAACGTAATAAATAATGTATGTAGCTTTCACCTTAAAATAAGAAATATTCATTGGTGATTTGTAAATATCTATTATTGACAATAAAGCGAGCAAAGTCGTGGACAAAAGCGAGATTATTATATTAACCTGTTGCGATTCTGATCTATAAGTAATTTTTTTTTTTACTTTTTTTTTGGCATAGAATCTTTTATATTATTACTGCCATTGTCAAGTGAGTATCGATATTACAAGTTTCTTGATATAATTTCAATGAACTAACAAGATGGTGGCCATCTTGTTAGAACTTTCCATGGAGTTTTTGTGACATCTCAGAATTCATGGCCCGTGGTATTATTTTCCATTCACTTCACTTATGCACAATAATCAAATTATATTACATAAAACACCACCAATTTTACACAATATAGAGTCAAGTAACACAGGATTATGAATAAAATATAAAATCCACTACAAAACAGACCAAAATCCCGCCAAAACTCTATGGATTTTTATTCATAAATATATTTCGATAAAAATTTCAAATAACCATAAATATGTTGGAAGGAGGTATTTTATAATCAAAAATCATTAAATTACTAAAGGTTCGAGGTTTTTCAAAGAATAATCGGAAGTTTAATATAACTCTTTTTCCATTTACTATCTACTAGTCGAAGGATTTTTTATGTATAAGAATTTAAAAAAAAATGTGTACACTGAGTTTATTAATAATTTCTACTAACTATCCTCAAATGCATATGTCACCGTTGGAATGCTTAATTAGGTGTTATAACGGTAGCTGTTTTACAAAATAGCGTTTAACTAAACTGCTACTCATGTTTCTAGGCGTTTTACAAAGTGGTTTATCTGCAGTCACCTGAAATATTTGGTGTAGGGTAACCATGGTGAAATTATTAAATAAAAAGTATGTCATTTAGTTATAAATCGTCTTCATTCATATTTCTAGTTATGGTTATTTGGTTGATTATTTTTTACGCCTTTCTGCCTTGAACGCCATTATCATTTTTATGCAATACAGATACACGAGAGACAAAATTTAATAGTTACTAAAATTTACGACGTTTTTTTTATGTCATAAGTGGCAAACGAACAGGTGTGTCACCTGCTGTTAAGTGATCACCACCGTCCATGGACACTAACAACACCAGAGGAGTCGCAAGTGCGTTGCCAACCTTTGGGGGAAGGGTTAGGGGAGGGAGAGGAGAAGAAAGGAGGGGAGGTGGGCCTCCGGCGCTCTCACTGACCGTACGAAACGCAACAATGCAAGCACTGTTACTTCACGTCGGTTTTCTATGAGAAGGTGGTACTACCCCGGACGAGCCGACCGATTAGAGAGGTGCACGTTTCAACAATGCAAGCACTGTTACTTCACGTTGATTTTCTGTAACCCCGGGCGAGCCGACCCATTCATGCTGAAACCAGTAGTAGCTTCAGCGCGGTTCTACCACCTACCACCTACTAAAAAAATGATCGAAATCTGTCCAGTAGTAATTGAGTGATGCGCGTACAAGGACTGACCTCTATGTTTTTATTTATATAGTAGCTGTACCCGCCGCTCCGCACACGTTTTTTTTTAAATCGTATTAAAGAATTATAAAATTGTAAGACTATGTACAATTATAGAAATGCTCTTTAAAAGCAGTTGTAAGTACGACATGCACGCCACTTACAGTAGCATGTAACTTGTACATTAGATATATAAATACTAACAGCGTGCCAAACGAGGTTTGTCATCAGCAACATATTTGGAACCTTAACCCACAATATAACTACCCCAGTGCTCACTTACACTGTATAAGGAACTAATGAAACAATAACTCAAAATATTATTATAAAGATTTATATTTACATTACATTTAATGTACATTGCCATTATAACTAAGATTCTGTGACTATACAAATAATAAACGCTT